>JABCJY010001012.1:0-22621 GCA_013184415.1 Fusarium concolor
CCCTTGGGGAGGAGGGGGGGGGGGGGGGTGGATAGTCTGAGTGTCGTACTGACGAATGCTGTGGTACGGCGTGTTCCTGGATAGGTGGATAGGCCATGGCTTCTTCAGGGTGACCATGCACTGAGCCGCTGGGTTGCATTGGCATCTGTGCGTGGGGCTGGTGCATGTACCCTTGAGGAACCTCGACAGGGTTGGGATTGTATCGAGGATCGATAGGAGCTTGGCTTGGAGTGACAGGCGGGAGCTCATTGGTCTGGGCAACGGAGCTTCGAGGATCATGTTGAGGCATTCCATGTGAGGGAATGGATCCGGGTCCCATGCTGTTCATCATGGTGTCACGGTAGACTGTTGGTTCTTGGGAACCGTAGGGCTCAAGCATAGGAGGCGCCTCAGGCACAGAGGCTGGCTCATGGCTCATAGTATGCTCAGATATCGGAGCAGCATCATATATTTGTTCCGGTTCTTGAACGGGAGCAGGCTCGTTGGATGTGAGCACAACGTTGCTCAGGGCAGCCAGAACATCGAGGCCAACAGTGGAACTGGCGTCGGGCTCAGAAGCAGGAGCGGGCTTTGAGTCAGTGAAAACATCGCGAATAGCATCGTAGCGAGCCGGTTTGGGCGCAGGCTTAGGGGCTCTGTTCGACTCTTCAGTCTCGAGGAAAGCGCCGGCATAGGCAAGGACAGCAAGGTCGGTGAATCCGGTTTCAGGCTGTGAAAATGCCGTGTTCTCTTCTTCGGCTGGTCCCTCTTCGGCCTCTGACTCTTGCGGCTCAGATGGTGCTCGACTGACAACAGGTCTGGCTTCAAGCTCCTTAGCAGCAGTGCCCAAAGATTTGCTTCGCAGCTCCTCTTTAGAACGGACATACTCAGAGACGGAGATTGCTTTAGGGTCGACCTCATCAAGTTTGCAAAATCGTCTCATCGAAGCTCCAATCTTGGCGCGATATGGGTTGTCCTCTGAGCGACGGTGGTTGGTAGTCTTCAGGAAAGATCGCGAGGCATGAGCAACCCGACCCGAAGGGTTGGCAATATAAACAACAGGCTTTCCTGGCATGACGTGTGGAGTCTTAACGACCTCAGGAACCGGCGCATTTCTCAAAATGACACCATACCTAGGATGCACACCATAACGTTTCACCACATCCCTGTCAAAGTCCTCAGGGACCGTGGCTGAAAAATCGTAGCCATTACACCAATGATCGATGTGAAGGCCATTACTGTTAGGGGTGTTGAGATACTTGCCACGCTTTGCATGAGTATGGCCCTTGCTGGCGTCATTCATAGAGTCCCTGAAGCCAATCTCCCAATCCTCAAACTCAAATGGACGAGGAACGAGAAGGCGACTGTTAATTCCCTTCTCTCGCATGGATGGTTTTTGGTTGTACATCCGGCAACCGAACTCGTCTTGCTCTCCCATGTTCTTTGGCAGCGGAGGGCTTCTCTCACGAGTGGGCAATTTACTTTGAGCGCGAGCAATAGCCGCAGGTGTAATGCCGTTGACAAAGGCGGGAGGCTCTGGGGACGCTGGCGTTGAGTCTGACTCAGCTGGTGTACCCTCAGGTGTCGCCTCAGCTTCGGCAGCGGAAGCAAGAAGACCCTTGGCAGGGGCAGGGGCAGCGAGAGGAGCATCGTCAGCGTTGCTTCTGGTGTTCTTCTTTGGAGTAGGTTGACCCTCAGGCTGCTCTTGGGCTCTGCGCTTATTGGCACCACGGCCTCGTCCACGGCCCTTGGTTGGAGCGGCAGCGGCGGTAGTGACTGCAGCGGTAGCAGCCGCTTCGTTGTCGCGTCCCTTCTTCCACATAGCAGTGCCTGGGACACGAGAAGGATACGGAACAAGGTGGCCATCTAGGTAGCACTCATAAAGACCAAATTCTTCATCAAAATGTTCATCGGTGATGACTCTGTATTCATATTGATCATCGACAATCTGTATTATATGCGTCAGCCGTTGCGCCCCCAATTGCCGCAATAGGCAGATAGCAGGTTGGAAAATGCAAGTGGTGAAATACGGCAAGGTAGGGATGAAAAGATTGAAGAAAAATTTGACTTACATCGACGGGAAGGTCCTTGTCATACAACGAATTGAGGATTCGAGCACGGTTCTCTTGTGATTCGTAGAACTGCTCCTCGATTTCTTCAAACCCGTTCTGTTGGATGTTGTGTCAGTAAATTGCCCAAGAGCCTCATAGAAATCTCGGAACGGGACAGGGTCACGTCAGAGGGGAAGCAACATACCATGTACTCTTGTTCGGCTACATAATTGTCGGCTTGAAACAAATGCTCAGCGAGCTCTATATCTCTTTCTAGACGACGCTTGTGCTCGGCGAGTTTGGCATCGAGGTTGGCCTGGAGCTCTTGCATAACGGGGACGAATTCCTGGACATGTTTATACTTGTCCGGGTTTTGGAGAGCATCATCAACAGTGCGTTCAGCAAGCTCTTGCAGGGCAGGCTTGAGCGCGTGAGCAACAGCTTGGTAATTGGCCTTGAGATGCCTTTGACGCTCATAGGCAGCCTGGACACGCGAATCCGCAAAATTCTTTGCTCGACCTCTTCGTGAGCCACCGCGGCCTGCCTTTGCAGTAGCCGCCTTGGATAGAGCGGCTGTAGAGCCACCTCTACCACCACCTCTACCTCGTCCCCCACGACCTCTTCCACCGCGGCCACGACCACGGGTGGAAGGTTCCCTTGCGGGAGAATCGTTCTCAGGCATGACGAGTATGATGGATCATGTAGGTAGAGATGAAGGGAAAAGGCGAATGGTGGTGTTGATATGGAGGTGAAGTGAGGTGAAGTAAAGCAAAGCAAAGCAAAGTAAAGTAGCGGGCCCGGGTACCAGCTTTTTCTGGAGTTAAAGGTGAGAATGTGCCACGCGCCAGTGACAGGGGGGAGGTACCTAAAATGCAAGGTAATGAAAGAGAGCACAGAGGCCGTACGTGACTTTTGGCGCGATGAAAGAGCTTGTTCTTTGCAGAAACGCGGCAAACAAAGAATGAGAAGTAACTGCGTGTGTTGAAGGGGAGAAGAGATGGAAAACAAGGCGCGATGTTGTAGAATAAAGGCAAGAGATGATTACAGTTGAAGGTTGCAAGATCTGAATCTGAGCCCGGGTGTAGGTGAGCCTGCGAGGTAAGGTCCAGGTACGTATAGATCAGAAGTTTTTGCCAATCTGTCAGTGACCGCAACTGCAACGCAGCAGAGCCAGCAGTACAGCAGTTGTAGCAAGAATTGACTAATCCGTGGGCTTGCCAAGTTCGAGACCAACTTTATGATGACGGCAAGACGTGGTCCGCCGACGTGTCAAGTGGTTGAAGTCGTGAATATGAAGGAGGTTCTAATGTAATGAATGAGACGGAGAAGGCTTCGAGTCCCTTTTTTCCAATAATACCGGTCCCCAGCAGCATGACCCAAACGGGTGAATCCAATGCGCCAAACAAGCCAATAAAAGCGGGGGGAATCTGTCTTCCACTGTAAGTGCGCTGCAGGCCGCTGTAAAGTCTGCTAAATGCCTCCAGAAATTATACACCCCTGATCACTGAGATTCGGCCAGCCACCCCTCTAAGCCGTTTCGGGGCTCAAAACTGTCTTGATAGAACCAATGATTGGCCCGGTACCTTTGATATTCCGATCACCGCGGCTCCGGACCCCTGTCGCATTCTGCAAGGAGCACTCCGGAGTCTCTCGATGTGTTGCAGCGTTGAGTTTGTTTCTATTGTGAATAAGCACGTCAATGACTACATTGCATAAGCTAATCTGGGCAATGCAAACGGATACCTTGGTCAACCCTTTCATCGTGCGTGGATTTAATGGGTTTTCTATTCAATGCGGAGAACACCATACAACGCAGTGAACAACACAACAGTACTCCGTAAATGGTCAGGATGTCAGGTTCAGCCCGGACATGGAGGTAATCGGATGATGTTCAATATTTGGCCCCCCTGGCCCATGGCTCTTTCACTCGCACGAGATCGGGTTACTAAATTGCTCGGAAGTACGAGAAGAGTTGCACTTCTACTGCACTCACCAGTATCCGTCCGTACGTTTGTAACAGCTGTTCATCCCATTGTCCCTTTGCTGTGGAGCCTCACTTTTTCCTTGTTGACAGGGCATGGGCACACGCCACCAGTTGTGACACGGTTTTCGGAGTTTCGGATAACACACGGTATTGTTATCGTTACTTTGTAGGTATATTCTTCATTGTTCATGTGCGTTTGCCATTACCCTGTCGTGATACAACTGCTTGTCACTGTCAATTCCATATTCGTAGCTAGTGTAACCCTCAACTTGGTGCCATTGGTTTCTGCCTTCAGCTCACCTCGGACACCGTCATTCATTCACTGATCTCCAAATAGGCTAGAACTCTTGCTTCTCTGCGAATAACACATTACATGATGAGTGTCTTCTAGTGAGTGTGTGGCGGCGTTTTGTGGATATGAAGTGGCTGAGGAAAAGTTCTTCAGTTATCACCGAGTTGCTGCATTTTAACTAAACAACGTCGCGTTATTGGCCATGGAAATGCTGATGAACATGGAGAACTGAATAAGACCATAAAAAGAAAACCGATAATAACAGTAAAGCCCTCATATTTATATATCATTGAGACTTTCATCCTTAACTCATTCTTGCACTTTCGTCACCTCTCACCCTAGACACTCGCTCACAATAAACTCACATTCAGCCCCGCATCGCCTTGTGTTGGAGTCAGCCCAACCCATGGAGGCTCCCGGGAACTAAAGCAAACGGTGCCGCTGCCTTATCAGCCAATCAAGCGACCCCCGCACAGATCCGATACGTACCTCGAAGGGAAAAAAGTAAGTCACCTCAGCTAGCTAGATCGGCTTCAACCACGTGCAACCAACCCTCTTCTGTAACGTGACGTCGCGAACAGAGCCTCAACCTTTGAAACAACCATGGGCAAGAAACGGAAGCTGTCGCATCAGCATGCGCCAAATGCGCGCTCAAAGAAGCACCCTCAGCAGAGCAACTCCTACCAGAAGAAAGCAGCCAATGGCCCCGCGAAGAAGGGTAAAGGCAAGCAACAGCACCATAGTGACGAGACGCCTACGATACCCTTTGACCCTCACCACCGGATCCTACTTGTTGGTGAAGGTGATTTGAGTTTTGCAGCATCTATCGTTAAACACCATGGCTGTGTGAATGTCACTGCGACGGTTCTGGAAAAGGATGCCGACGAATTGTTGGCAAAGTACCCCCACGTCAAAGACAACATCGCTGTGATTTGCGGCGAAGCTCCTAAGGCCAACAAGGCCGACAAGGGGACATCCACAAAAGAACAGGAAGACGGCGAAAAGGGAGAGGATAAACAGGGCGAAAACGAGGACTCCAATGGCGAAAGCGACGGCGAGGAAGATGACTACCACGACTCAGACGATCCACACCCACCACCAAAACCCAAACGAAACCTTACTCCCAACAACAAACTCCTCTACAACATCGACGCAACGAAGCTCCCCAACTCCCTCACTCGCACTCGCTTCGATCGCATCATCTTCAATTTCCCCCACGTCGGCGGCAAGTCCACAGATGTGAACCGTCAAGTCCGCCATAACCAATCCCTTCTCGTGTCATTCTTCGAGCGCGCTATCCCCGCCCTTGCCTCTGGCGCTGCCATCGTCATTACGCTATTCGAGGGTGAGCCATATACCCTCTGGAACGTTCGTGATCTGGCCCGTCACGCTGGTCTGCAGGTCGAGCGCAGTTTTCGCTTCCAGGCCTGCGCATATCCCGGGTATAAGCATGCACGTACGTTGGGTGTTGTGAGGAATACGAAGGGTGAGGTGACCGAAAGTGGATGGAGGGGCGAAGAGAGAGCGTCGAGGAGCTTTGTTTTCAAGAGGAAGGAGTATATTGCTCCGGTGGTAGAGAAGAAGAGGAGGAAGGGTGATGATTCCTCTGACGATGAGGACTGAGACGGTATTGAAATACGGATAGAAGCAGCATTTTTGGCGTCTGGTGTCATAGGTCAGCCAGTTTTAGCAGGCACATAGATATGGTATGAATTTCAACAACACAACATATCATTGAAATATGGTGTATTGTCAAGGATATCTTTAAATTTATCGCTTGTATCTTCCCACCAGGCATTCCCATAGCTGATGAATACTTCGTTTTCCCACACCTAAACGTCAATATTACACCATAGAACATGACTCTCAGAAAAACCAAATGGTATGAATTAACATCGAAGGTCAAAATAACCCCCAACGCCAAGAAATGTCTTTGCTAACCGGCGGTTCGTATAGCAAGCCCCGTATAATAATGTGGCCAAAACTGCCCCATGGACTACCTGTTCAAAACAGGGCCCAAAAATGTACAGGCCGTTTGTCGTTTATATAGTAATGGTACAGTGCGCCTGGTATTGGCCCTTAAACTCCCAAAATGCAAGTGTGATTATACCCCAACCAAGCTCCATTAGTGCTCCTATCCGTAGACTGCGATGCTGGGGGGCTCGTCAACTCCTGTTTTATAATTTCCTTCGCTCATGTCTCAAGCTGACATCTCCTGCGACCCAGGCCCTCGGTTCAGGCGAGATAGCTCATCAGAAGCATCCTGCAGCCCCCTCTCAGCATCTCTAGCAGCCACCTCCAGATCTTTTGTATGGTTGGCCTCGTCTTCAAGCCTCTGAGCCTCCTCGTTCTCTCTCATCAATGCCTCCTCCTGCTCACGGAGGGCCTGCTGTTCAGCAGTGACAACGCCCTCCATGCTTGACTGCGGAGGAGGCGGTGGAGGAGGCGGCGGGCTGGGCGCATCTATCTCATCCTCTCTTAGCCTCTTCATGTTTGGCCCATCAGGTGGAGAGATTGATAGCGAGCCTCCAACTTCTGTTTCTCTCTTACGCTTACGATCTGGGCTTCCCAAAGAACCGCTGCCCTCATTGTCCGACACCGTGACAGCGTCTCCACCATCCGCCGAAATCCCATTAACCTTGACCAATGGAGTGCCATCCAATCCACCAGCAACAGAGCCAGCACTACTTGCTGCAGCACTGGGCCCTTGATCATCCTTCATCTGGGTATCTGCGTTACCGCCCGTTCTCTGTTTCTGCTGATCGCCGAATTTCTCAACAGCACGGTCCAAAAAGTCCTTAACATACTTCTTCATCTTCCTCGCTTGCTTTTCATTGAGTGGTGTACTGGGATCGCCAACTCGGTTGTTTTTATAGTCAGATGAGACAAGCTTCTTAGCTATCTCTTTGCCAAAGCGTTTCAGCTCCTCCTTAGGAAGTTTGTGATGGAATTTGTCGAGGACATGTTTGATATGAGGGAACACCTGACAGCTCGTTAGTAAGATTCAATGCAGCATCCAGATGCAACTTACTGTGTTCTCGTATATCTTCATTTGCTTTTCGACTGGTAGAGATCGCCATTTCTCCTGTTTCACCTCCTTCGGCGGCGTTTCTACCGCCTTAGGCGTTGAGACTGAAGTATGTTTAGGTGTCCCCTTTTCAGTAACCTGATTAATGATGCTTTGGATCGCCAATTGCTCCTTCATAGCCTTGGAAGGTGTCTTCACAGCGGGTTCTGTGCTGGGTTGCGTCGGTCGTTGCCAAGTAGTGACCCCTTGCTTGTTATAAAAGTAGGTGTTACCTGCAGCGTCCTTGGCGGTGAACCATCCTTGAGGAAGGCCAGAGTTAAATGGAGGCCTTCGAGGGCGTCCTCCGTTTTGAAAGAAGGTGACACTCCTCTGAGGCATGCTGTTTCGAGGACCTTTCGGTGCGTCAATGGTTTGTGGTGATGCTGTCTTGGAAGATTGTGCTGTCTCCTCTTCTCGACCTGCTCCACGACGCTCCTCAAATGAGTTTGCAGCTGGTGCATTGGGATCAAATTTACGTCGCCGAATTCGGTACGCCACCTCCAACTTACTCCACTCGTCAAGAAGGTATTTGGACTTTGATGCCACCTCCTCATGCTCAGATCGTGTCAAGCCCTCAATCGTTGCTTCGATTTTGGAGTCCTGGATCTTGTTCCTTGTTAAACGAGGAAATTTGTCGAGAATGTCCAATACTTGAAGCACAACGTTATGATCCTCGATGAAGGTGTTGAGTGTTGTCTTAAGGATTTGGTAAGCGTGCATCCGCATAACACAATGAATGACGCGCTCCTCGTCACACCGCAGAATACGGTCCAGAAGCTTAACCGCAATCCATTTCTCCTTGCACTGCATGAGAGCAGCCATGACCTTTCGGGCGTCATCTTCGTTAAGACTGCGCGACGGTATGCTGTTGACGTACTCTTCATCATCCTCGTCCGGCTTCTTCTTCCGAGGCTTCTTTGCTACAGAAGTGTCCCATCCATCACCTCCGTCGATACCCAGCGCCTCGACAGTTGCTACAGGCAACTTGGTTGCCCTCTCGGTTTGTGTTTTGCCTCCAATGAATCCCACGCAGTTGGGTTCCCCGCAGTAGCAGGGTTGGGGGTCAGCACCATATCGGTCAACATTGTAGTTAAACACCAACTCTTCTCCGGATTGAATTTTGCGCGAAGCAAAGATGCCCATCCGAAGCTTGTCACCAACCACCCACTTGTCAACATAACAGTTGGGGTTGCAAGAGTGATTGCAGAAGCGACCATAGTTGCCCTTTTTTGTGGCATCCACAAACTCGCTCTTGTTCAGCGACATAAAGTAAAAGTGCTTAATACCCTCTTCATCGTACTGGATCATTCGACGACGAAATGTAGGCTCGTTGATAACCTCGCCAATGTACTCAAAAACAAAATCGTTGGGTTGTAGATCCGAATCGGTACGCAGTCCAAAACCCTTCTTTTCGGTTTTGATGACGGAAACGTTCGCGTATTGTTTGCGCTGGAACCGCTGATTCTGGCACCCCCCTGCGCAATTTCCAGCCTCAGCGCTACATTCCATTTTTGTCGCTCGATTAATGCAGTCGGAATCCTCGCCACAAGCAAGGTTCTCGCCATTGTCTGTGGAAAAAAGTTAGCATGATACAAGGTTACAAAGGTCAGTCAGTATAGGGCACATACGCCACTCTTCCCGACACTCGCAGTCCAAGGCGTCGTTATCTGTAGATCCAAGGTGCTTTGAGCCGTAAAGGCAATCGGGAATGAGCTGAAAGAAATTGCAAGACTCGGCAGTCATATCGGGGAGGTGATCGAAAAGGACGGGTTCGCGACTGGCGGCCAACTTCTGAGAAGCCTTTCGAGAAAGCTTTGAGGGTCTGTTTGAGCTTGGTGTGTCTGCGCTCCCACTGCGCGACTTGACGCTATCCTGAGAGACAGTCGGCGATCGAGAGCCTTCATGATCGCCATTCGTGATGGACATAGGAGTTCTCTCCTCCCGCTTCACCTGCGCGCCGTTTGCGCCCTCCTCAAGCTTGATTTCCTCCATTTTGCTGGTCGTATACTCGTCATCCTCCATTAGTACATCAGGAGCAATAGCACAAAAGCCGAGTTTTGGAGCGTAGGTAGTCTCTGGGTTGACCGCAGTACTTCCCTGTACTGTCGCGAAGCAGGAAGACGTGTCGATAGGTCAATGCGAACGCGAGGAATGGTTCGTCCCAAGACAGCAAGGAGGGTGGAGTGTGAACGTGGGCGTGGTGGAGCGGGTGTATCCCAGGCGCATCAACTGCTATATTATGGGGGATGAAGCAGAGAGGCGAGGCGAGAAGAGGACGTGTAGAGATGAATCGATGGAGGCCAAATCTGGGTTTAAGCGGTCACGAGGAAATGCGACGGGGCAAGACAAAGAAGACAGGGCACATCGAGACCGTGCATCGACGATTATTACAAAGGACGATGGGAGGGACGAAGCCAATTCGAGTCGAGAGCGCTCATTCCGACCAGGTCAAAGGGCCCTTGAAGGCAAGGCAAATAGCAGCAGCATGCTTAGTCGGAATTTTATACCCCCGAATGTCCGACCCAAAAGGCGCAAAAGGCCCGACCGAGGCAGCTGCACGGGTGCAATTGATTGCTAGTCCAGGTAGTTATTCCCCCAGTTGCAGCGGCTCATAGTAAGCCACCGCAAACAACGTTTAGTACCCAACTCTGAATCTGAGGCAATTTTCATTATGGTTCAACATTGATTCATATCAATTGTCGAGGCCTCAAGCCTCTGAGCATCCTCAACGTTGACGACGTATCCAAAATGCGCTTCAGTAGCCTTTGGTAGTTCCAGCCTAGTGCCTCAGCAGCCAACAATGTGAGACTTGCTTGATCCTCACGCCCAGGCCGACCAGGGCCTGTCATGTTCTGCAAATGAAAGCATTTAGCCACTCTTCGAGCGCTTCGGGAGAGATTGACAAACCGGTTTCATGTTCACATCAAACAGAGCAAACTTGGAGTCGGCCGAGTCTTTAAATCTGCGGACATCAATTCGAATCGGCGCCGTCACTGCCAGGTCCTGTGCCGCTCTCTCGCATTCCTCTACCACCTCTTTGTATGCAGACTCGTTGCTTTCGGCCGAGGTTATAGCTCGCGAGTTTACTGTGACTGCGACTGCGCCGTTGTATGGGGCAATGCCATCAATATGGCTGAAGCGTGTCACAACCGGCAACGCCCAGTATCCTCCTTTATCGGAGGCAGGTGGCATCACCGTAACTGTCGCCTCTTCGCCTGAAAGATATTCTTCTAACAATATCGCTGGTGACTCTTTGAATAAACTCTGAGCATGTTTAACAAGTTCCAACAAGTTACGACAGACGCGGACACCATGGCTGCCACGGCCACGAACAGGTTTTGCGACAACAGGGAACGGGAGGTTAAGTGTTTCGAAATACCGCTCAGTGTCTTGGCTCTCATATATAGTCCATGAACGTGGCATGGTAAACCCACCGAGTTTTCGCAATAAATCGTTAACAAGTTCCTTGTCGTCGTATGTTTCGACGATCAATGGACCTTGCCCCACAACCCTGATGCTATCTTGGTACTCAGCAAGGCGTGCCGACACTTGAAGAGGATGCGTTGAGAAGAGGATTGTGTTAGCCCATATGTGAGTTGCGCCCTGCGCGACAGCCTGTAAGATGCCCTCCTCGGTATCGGGAAACGACCATTCAGCTTGTTCGTCTGGTTTGGGGTTATTGTGAGGGCAGATAACCTGTACGTTTGGAGATAGGCTCAAGTTATAGGCGATATCGGCGCTCGAGTCCATGTACCCTAGAAATGCAGTCAGGCCAGCAAAGTTAAGGAAGGGTATCAACCGCTCACCTCCAGGTTTCTTTGGCTTCTGGGTTCCACCGATAATGGGAGGATCCAGGCTCTGGTACAGCACGGCTATGTGAGGTTGTGATGTTGCGGACATCGAAACTGAGGGATTGATCAAAGATGAGTGATGACGAAATTGCCGGCCAGTAGCTACTGGCAAAGATTGTATCACGTGCCTAGTTCTCAGTACAATACGTTGCATAGTCGATTGACGAAACAATGTAGTATGTGAATCTGTTCATTACACATAAATGAAGGAGATGAATTTATATCGTGGATGTCTAGATCTAAGATCGCCTCATCGGAACGACCCGATGGGCATCCATCCCAGGTACCAACTTAGCCTAGCTGCCTGGGTGTGTGTTTCGTTTGAACCACTATCAATGCCAATTGAATTTGGAATAGACCTCAATAAACCAAGCATATATTGATTTGCCCTTCCTTTATAGTTTCTCAAGCAGTTGATTTAGTTTCCCAATAAGTCTGTGCAGTTAAGATGGCTCTATTCCTTATTCCGAAGGCCCAGTCAGATGTTGCCAACTCATTGTGCATCAAATGCCTGTTGGCAAGATCTACGCCGTGGCTGGACTTGATTATAAAAGGAAGATGTACTCTCTAATCTAACGTAGTTATTTATGCCTTGTTCAATCTTTTTTATACAACAATGCCATTACCCGTCACTTGAATGTTGAGAATGATACAGCCGCATAATGAGATGGAGATCTACCTCTCCACTGAACCCCATTGGAAGCCTTGTTGACGAACACTTGGCCAGTGCTACATTTGCGAAAAACGACAAGTCGACAACCAAGCCAATGAGCAGTCAATCTTCTCTTTGCCACAAACAATGAGAAAACAAACTCGCGGGATCAAGCCATGGCCTGAAACCACAGTGCCGTCGCCAACTGGCCAATAGGGCTCAACTCATCTCATCAAGTTGCACCGACTACCCCTTGCCCAACCCTGACGGTAAATAGCTTGGCAATTCTTTGTTAAATAGTCGCTGACTTTGCCTTGCACAGAACAATTAAGCCAGGCTGAGCTCGCCGTTGGTTGGTGGCCACCCCATCATGGGCATACATGGACATGGACATGGACAAATACGGTAGCAGTCGCATACGCGAGAAGCCAATGGAGTATCGAGAAATCCATGTTGGTGTGTATCGATGGGCTGAGCCCGTGAGCACGGGACATGAAATAGGAGTCTACGCATGTGGAAGAGGCCCTCGATAAGCCCTTACTTTGAGTCAGGCGCCCTCAGCTTCTAGCGGGATTGGTCCTTGAACCCTCTCTAGACCCGTCCTGATGCATGCCGTCTATTTTTTGTCCGATGAGTGAGTGGGTGAGTGTGAGTGCAGCAATAGCAGGGTCACAGTCATTAAAGAAACAGGGACTATGGACGAATTGGAGTACTCCAACTGAGACATTTAGAGGCCTCTCAATGCATTCGATCAATCAATCGGCCTCTGGTTGTCAGCTTGACCTCTCCTACGAACCCAAATTGGCGGCCATGGATAGGAGGATTTCCAGATCCAGGAATCGGCTTAAGTCGTGCTACGCAACACACGCACATATACGTACATGCATGCACATACATACATCGCATCTCTTCAGGGGATAACGAGATGAAGGTGCTGGATCGCATTGCATTTTGTGCACCGCTTCCTCGGCCACTCCCGTGCCTCATCTTGGTATTTGCACCAGAATACAAGCTGACGGGGTACCTACTTGAGCTTTCCGATTGATAGGTAGATTTGGTGACTTCGAATTGGGTAACTCGTCTCATCTCGGCCGCTGTCTTGTCTTGTCTTGTCTTGTCTGCCTGCCTTATAGGAGGCATCCAGGGTCTGACACTCACACTGCCATCGTTTCTCGCCTCCACGGGTCGTCACCAAAACTTATAATCACCACCACGCTTTTTGCTAGCATGAACTTCGCAAATCAAAACGATATCTGGTCTCCCCTCAAATAAACATCGTTTGGTCTCGATATAGTCTCTCTAAGTGTACATTTCTCTTCACTGAGAACTTGACGGCAGCCAGGTCCCGTTCCGCCTGAGAACAGACCTCAGACTTGGTCAGAATCGCACTGCAAAAGGCAATCTCACTGCATCGATCGGATGAGACATCCTCACAAAACCTGACTTTCCCCAGGAGCCAGCAAAACCTTACCTTCTTTTGACTTCACAACTTACAACAAAGAGAAATTCTATCACCCCAGGTTTTGTGCTTCCTGTCTGGCCAGAAGCAGAAACTCTCGCTTCGTCGTCCATCTGCTTTCGCACATACCGCAGGATCCTGAGCCAGTCGCTTCCTTTCGTCGTACCCGACATCTCCAGTCAGTCGGGTGGAATTAATGATAGGCTATATCTTGGGCCAGTTGATGTAATATTTATCAGAATTCACAAACTCTCACAAACTCGACAGTTATTCTCGCCATCAGTCCTTCGATGAAGGCATCAAAGCAAACGGCTGGAGGCGAGATTTGCTTTGTAAAGACCATTTTGGACTGAGACGCGACTATTCTTCGATGGAACCTCACCTTCACTTGCTTTCAAGACTTGACCAAAACTTATATCGGCTTCTGCCTTCTGGCCTGTATTAAAGCCCCATGTCCATGAGTCGTGAGAAGATCGCACCACATGGAGCCGTTCAACGATCGAGAAAAGGTTCGTTTGGACACCACACTTCTATAATTCTCACCACTAACCAAACTCAGCGGCATCTTCTGGCCGAGATGATCAAGCATAGCCAAATAGACGTCCACATCTTAGCAAGTTTTGTCTTGTCTCGCCAGGTCGAACCCAACTGGATGCAATTGCAGCTTCCAAATGGTAAGGCATATCGCCAGCGTATCTAATTCTCAATGCTCAACCTCGACCATAGGACGCAATATGGATCAGTGTATGCAAACCGCTCAGAGTATGGACATTGGACAACGTGGGACGAAGCGAAAAGCCCCTGAAGAGGGACCAAGTAACAACAATGTCCAGCCATACAGTCCTCAACAGCTTCCCCCACTGGCTCAGTCTCCTACCACACAAAGATCGCTTGCAAACATACAGCGACAACCACCTATGCTCCCTGACCCCCATTCACAGCAGTCTGAGAAATCTGAGCAGCCTCCCAAGAAGAAAAAGGGGCGTCCGGCATACGCTGGTAGGGACGTGACTAGCCATCGACCCTTCCCTCCCCGACTCATTGCTCCTAGGCCTCCTGCGCAAATCCTGCGAAATCCTTACCCAAATTTCAGACCTATTGCTCCAGCTCGTCAAACTGTTCTTCCATCACTGTCGTCAGAATCATTTCCGACTATTCAAAGAGGCATGAGCCGTGCCCTTGCCGTGGAATTCCATAACGCACCCAGCCATTTCAATCCTCAAAAGTCGGCAATAACATCACCAAGGATCGATCTGCAGAACCAGCTAGCGAGAGTCCCGAAACGTTTACCGGTGGGAAACAACCATTCTATTTATGTGAGACATTAGCTAACGTTTGCCAGCCTGGAGAGGAAGTGCCTAGTCGCACGAGATCACTTAGTGAAGTGGTGCCACGCGTGGAGAAGAAAGAAGCCTCCCAGGCCAACCGATCAAACTCTTTGCAACCACTGGGGACAAACAATCAAACCAGACCAGCGGAAAGCCTCATGCCGGATCAGACCCAGCAGGCAAAGATGGGTTCGGATAAGGGGACCAACAAAGAACACTAGGGCCAGTGTTAGGTCTTTATGTCCCGAAGACGATACGAGGAGAAGAAGTAAGGACTTGTTGACCACCCCTGAGATAAGTCTGGACCAGCCTTGTATTGCCAATAATACTTGTCATGGATCCTTATGAAGATTTGAGGGCGATAAGGACGGTATAGACAACCACACATATGAGAGCAACTGGATTGTTTCATTTAATTTTCGGCGGATGTATTAGGACAGGGAGCGCAAGGAGATCAATGCCAGCCTATGTTCATGATCACGGCCCTTGATACAATCGAATATGAAGCTTGTGTGAATATTTTCAATAAAATCTTCCCTTTTGTTTTTCTTGTGGATTGCGAATCGTAAATTACATCCAAATAAGACAGGAAAACGATGTGAAGAAAGCAAGACGCTTATGTTGATTGCATTAAACTCCTTAGTCCTTTGTTTCGTAACACCCAATCAAGTGTTTCCTTGCCTAGGTAGTCCACTCCAGCTTTTCGGATCAAAGATAACAAACATCTGAGTCTCCTAGGTCTTCACGAAAAACGTATCTCTGATCCCTTCAGATAATCCAGAACTCCATCATTCTTAGAAGCTATTTTGATATCTTCTTTTGCACTTTCTTTGTTACTGCTTGACAATCTTTTCAATGACATCGACAAGGATGTCGGCATGCTTCTGCTGGAAGATGAGCATAGGTCGTAGACGGACAGCCTCGGAGCCGCTGCCACCAATGTTCACACCCAAAGTTTTGGCCTGGGCTAAGAATTGGTCACGCTTGGGGTTGTCAAAGGCAATGAATGTACCCTGCCCCTTTCCACGAAGGTTCTCAATCTGGCCAGGGTATTTCTTGCTAAGAGACTCGAGGTCCTTGAAAAGGCGATCACCAATTCGCGCGGTGTGATTGACGAGATCATTCTTGTTGATTTCGTCGACAATAGCCTTGAAGAGGATGGCACGAGCAGGATCACCCATCCATGTGTTGAACTGTCGGTAGGGCTTGTTAGGACGGATGGCAGGGTCGCCATAGTAGAAGCCGGCAGCCTGGGCCTTCTTAGAGAAGGTCACGATATCAGGAGGCGTCTCGAGGTTCCAGTGCTCATGAGCCCAGAACTTGCCTGTAGCACCGACGCCAGTCTGGACCTCGTCTACAATAAGGAGAACGTTATGCTTCTTGGTCAGAGCGCGCAGCTTGCGGAAGAAGTCAGGTGAAGCATGGTTGTCGCCGCCTTCACTCTGGACGGGCTCAACAACAACGGCACAAGGAGGCAGGTGCCAGTTCTTGAGGAGGTGCTCGACTTCATCGAGACTAGCCTGTTCGATCTTCTTGTTCTCCTCCACGTTCTCCTCGAGAGGGTATTTGAGTTTGGGGAAGGTCGCCTGAGGCCAGTCGAAAGCAGGGATGTCAACTTTATGAATAGCCTTGGAACGGGTTGTAGAGAGCGATCCAAAGAGACGACCGTGGAAGCCAGTCTTGAAAGAAAGAATAGAGAGGTCAGGACTACCGGGAGCGTGGTTGTTCATGGCGCTATCAAGTTCCTTGGAGGTGAATTCGACCTCAGGGCCACCACGCTCCTGCTGTCGGCGCCACATGAAGGCGGCCTTGTAGGCAGTCTCGTTTGCATCAGAGCCAGCCATGGCAGTGAAGACATTGTCTAGGCCTTTGGGAGCAACAGAAAGAAGACTAGACTTGAGAAGATCGGCCCAGTCGTGAGAGGGGAAAGCTCCGAGAGCAGGCCGGTTCACAATGGCGTTGACCATCTCGGGGCTGGAAGCGGCCTTGAGTAGGGCAGGGTTGTTGTAACCCACTGCAATTGAAGCAATCTGAGCGAAGCTATTTTCATTGTTAGCCGTGTTTGCCAAAGATCTCATTCTCAGTTCTTTCTTACACATCGAGGAGCACGTTGCCATCGGGGTCAGCAATGTAGTTGCCCTTGCTCTTGGTGTAGTCGACAAGCATGTTTGCGCTGCGGGTATCGAAGACTTTGGTAAGCTCGTCCATATGGTTCTTTGTCTTAGGACCAGGAATAGCTGTCTTGACTGTAGGAGCCTCGGGCTCTCCAGTGAAAAAGGACTTCTCAGAAACCGCAGCCATTCGCATGTTTCGTGAGGTAGTGAAGGAGCGGCAAGCTGCAGCTCGGGCAGCTCGAACAGCAGGCCGGGCGGCCATGCCAGCGCGGAATGCCGACATGACGATGAGACTCGATTGAGGGAGTTTTTGAATGTACTATAAAGTGCCTCGACCGTGAGGTATGAATTGGTGTTGTAGCTTGCCTGCTGAGAAGGGGAAGAAGTTAGCATAAAGAAAGCGTGTCGTCATGATAAGCTAACATTGGGTCACGAGGTGCAACCATTCATGATAGAGCCAAATCGATCAGGGCAACTCACTCTTGGTAGAAGCTACCTAAGGTAGTGACTTTGCAGAAGGATGTCCGTCACTTAGAGATATGGAAGGAGAGGGGAGGGAAGGAAGGGAAGCTGTCGTCCGCCCTTTTATAAGGGAAGGTATCGTATCTCCATGGCCACCTAGGCAGGAACTTACTCGGACCCGGGTCTCGCCTGCTTTACATTGGGGGGCAGTCATGATGCCTAGCTTGCAACTGAAAAACTAGAATTGATTCTCTTCCCCGCATTCGCCTTGGGAATTGACCAAGCGGAGCGGAAAGTTGGTGAGAGACAGCGGAGGGAAACAGGAAAGAGGGAGGGGTGAAGTTAGACATGTTGGAAACTTGCCGTAATAGGTAAGAAGCTGTCCACTGGTGCACTGACTTGAATTAGCTCCTTTACTACTCTCGCTATTAGTTATCTATATTCTCTGTTACCTTCATGACTAGCCTCCATATCAAATCGACTACTGGATCAGACACCACAATCTTTATCTGGATGAATGATAATTGATTTAAATCTTCTCTGCGGGACATATTTCTAATTCAAGCTCTCACCTTGTCTTGAAACAAGGCCTGTGCTTCGCCTTAGACACCTCACCGAACCCAGACCCAGATCTCGATAACAGACTGCAGTGCCGAAGTGTCCATTGCGCAGGGGCTAGATCCTACACAAATACGTCCCGATAGCATGCATTGCCTTGCCCAACCACCGTCGCAGTCCATCCTGCTTTCAAAGAACACCCCGTGACCGTTTACCAGCTAGCCAGCCACTACAAATCTACGGATAGGTCCTATTTGATAACAGAATCAATTCACCTTCTCACGGGTTGACCTTCCTGATTCCAAGACCCGCTCTCGTTCTCCAAGCCCACTGAACTTGTCACAGCGTGGGGTACGGATAGGTATCTCCATATCTCGGGGCACTTGGTTTGAAACGGCTCTCAGATGCTGAGGCGCCTTCTGGCTACAGTATTTGCGCCAATCTAGTCAGTGTTTCCGAGCACGATTCTTCACCGAACTTCACCTCGGGGCATGATTGCTTACCTACTTTGGTGACCATCCTATCGAGTGGGGGGTTTATTTGCTATTTGATATCTCCAATACATAGTACACACCCTCAATATGGTGGCCGTCTTTCCCGTTCACACCGGGCCGGTTCCGACTTCGGAGCCGTCCTAGTTCTCGGCTTGGAGATGTTAGCCTAAGGGCGTTTTGCATCCAGAAGCCTTCCCGTTCAGGCAGGTTAAGGGAGACTGAAGGCTACGGCTTTCTAGCATGATGATCTTGACAGCCAAGAGTTGGTTAATCATCCTCAAACTCACATTTGGAATTTAATCGCAACCACAGGAGCAGGATGCTGATTCTTTTTCTCTCTCTTTCTTATCTTGACCAATTTCTTTAGTCACACGATTCGCTGCGTCGTTATGAAGTTTCATGCGGTCCCACTGCCAATCTATAAGTTCAAAGAGACACGGCTCTTCCATTCTTATCAACTGCATTAATCAAATCATGCTGATGCGTCCGAATCTTATGCCGTGAGCAACTCGCTGCCACAAATGCAATGCTAATATCGTGCCTGTATCATAGAAACAACGCCCATCATGCCCAAAACGCCCCATTCCTTTGCAAGTTAATCATCTTGCTCATGCTCTCGCATATACCTAACAAAGGTTTTCTTGTGAGTCTGGGCAGTATGTCAGTATCATGATCACAACTTCAAGCGGTAATTAGTGAATCTAACCATTCCAGCATATTTGCCGTCTTTGAGCACACAAATATATCGGAGTCCAAGCTTTGAGAATAGCTCGTACACCAAGTCCATTGGAGATTTGATATCCAGTGCAACAGGTGCCTAAGACTCGTCAGTCATGTGAGAAGAGTATGTCACAGTAAACTCACAGGATCGATATACGGCGTAAAGTCTGTCGGATCATGGACTTCATCATCTTCGTCAATACTAGGAACGCGGTCCATCAGACAAAGATTCGTCGCTTCATCCTCCAGTTGATCAAGGGCATAGCCAAGATCTGGTGCAGGAATGAGCCCGACCAAGATACCATGCCGCACGATTGGTAATCCTCCATCGAGTTCACCAGCCTTGTGCAGAAGCTCGAGCTTGATTCGCAAGCTAATAGCGGGTACAACTGGTGAGTTTGTAATATCAATGACTCGTTCCTTTCGAATCCGTGGCACAATGTCAGCTAGATCCTCCGTAAAGATTGGCTTGTGCTTATTGTCCAGGAACGGATATGAGTTCATGCTGGTAAGGAGATCCTGGTCAAGTCAGTCGCCGTTTAACCAGCCAGTTAAGACTTGGAAACTTACATAAATGCTGTTGGGTTCAATAGCATCTGCTGTCCATTTAGCCACGAGAATGGCGAGCGAGAAAGGCAAGACATAATCGAGACTGCCCGTGAGCTCGAACAAGATTACTGCGAGTGTGACAGACAATCTTGTCACGCCGCACATGGTGGCACCAGCTGCAATGAGACCATACACACCAGGTTGGATGCACGAGCCGTCTCGACTCAAGGCACAGTCTCCCCAAATGCTCCAATCCGGAACACGTAGCACAACCCACTGCACAATATGGCCGACTATCCGGCCCATTAAACCCCCAACAACCATGGACGGTACATAGATTCCGGCAGGAACTTTCTATCGGGCGTGTTAGTTTCAGCCTTGACTATCTCTGTTGAACACTTACAATACCGAAGGTGATGACGGTCAGGAATCCTTTGATCAAGAGTGCAACGAATAGCTCAAATAAGATAGGGGGGATCTCCTCGATAGCCCCAGGACACAGAGATCGTTCCTCCCAGTCCATGCTTGAACCTTCGCATGGTGATGCCAGATTCAATAGCAGCTCGGCAACAGGGAGCTTTGTCAGAGCATTCCAATAGCTCATCATACCAGTTACCAGCGCTACAAGAAATACTTCCAGTAAGGGATATTTCTTGATCACTTGGATCCTCCTGAAGGATTGAGCCCAATACTTGGAGGCTTTGATGAACAGAGCTCCCAGTGCACCACCAATGACACCCACAAAGATGAAGTTTCCAAGCTCAAAATACTCCCAGTCGACAAGGTATCTTACTTCGAAGAGGACAATCTTGTGCGTACCGTATGGGTTGAGGAACTTGAGAGACAGTGCGGCGACGATGCAGCAGAAGAAGGTTCGGAAAAGCGTCTTGGCAGGGAAGAAGTATGAAACCTCTTCCAAACCAAAGAGTACTCCGCCCAAGGGAGCACCAAAGGCAACGGCGACTCCTGCCGCGGCCGCAGCCGAGATGATTTCTCTTCGCTTACCATCATTCCGATCATACTTGGAGAATATTCGACACAAGATATTGCCTACGCAGGCGGCCATGTGGACGTATGGGCCCTCTTTTCCAAGACTCATACCAGACGCGACACTTAGAATCAGTGCTACCATCTTGATAATCAAAGTCCTGGCGCCGAGGAAACCGTGCAGAACGAAACCACTCAGTATGACACGAACCTCAGCAACTCCACTCCCAGCTGCCGAATAGTAAACCATAGGAGGGTTCTCTGGCTTGGGATCGGATTGTGGTTGGGGCGTCGACGATTCACTTTGATGCGGATCGTCGTAGGTTTGGGATGGTTGGTCAACAGCCAGGTTCTCGTCCAAAGTCGTCAGCTGATACGCTGAGGGGACAACAGTTTTTGTCCATAGCGCCAGCCAACAAGCAACAAGAGCAAGAGTGAGGACCAAGGCCATATAAACCGCGAAGCTTCTCCAGATGTCTCCCGAAGGGCTTTTTGGAGTACGTGACCAACTTATCCATTCTTCACAAATCTCCTCGGGACAGCATCTCTAAAATCAATGTCAGTCAACCTCAATCAAGGTTAAGAACGAAAAAAAATAAGGTAAGGGTTTGCATCAAGCTTGCTGACCCAAATCACGACTAACCTTTCTGCTGAAATACCACGCCGTGCTGCAATAGCCGTCTTTGAAGTCGAAGACAGTAGACTCAGCAACATCAACTGTGTAGGCCATCAATGCGACAATAAAGCCGCATAAGGCGCTGAGAACCCAGCCCTGGGCGCCGTCGAAGATTATGCGTACCCTGCCCCAAAAGTCCTTGCGACTACGTAGCTCCTTGACTCGGTAGGAATCGGCGATGGCATCATGTACCCAGTCGGTACTGGTGAATTGATCGTACCACATACGCTCGTCGGGGAAAATGGAGCCTTTGGACTCGGCCATGGAGGACTCATGACGGTCAGAGAGGGCGTTAACCAGTCTCGAGCTCCATGAGGGATGTCGGCTGTGATTTCGAGAGCCATTATAGGCACCTGAGATGCGAAAGATAATTAGTTACATTCAATGTTGCATAGGCTATTGGGAACGAACCTATGTAGCTGTGGTCCCGCGATAAGGACCCTTTTTGTTGGCGATTGGTGCTTGACCCACTGATGCGAACGCGCGACCTTGAACCAGCGAGCAAGGGAGTTCGCTCATCGAGTTCGCCTGTAGAGGCATTTCGCTGTAGAGGATTTCGTCGTCGCGTAGTCCTCGGCGAAGGCGGCTCGGAGCCTTCTGCTTCTTGTCCTGCCATAGTGGGTGAAGTTCTGGTGGGAGATGAAAGAACAAGGAGTGGACTGACAGGCGAGCTTCCACACAAGACAAGTTGAAGTAGGTGCTTACAGTAGATAAAGGGAGAAACAAGAGATCAGCAGCAAGTGAAACAGAAACTGGGACAAAAGGACAAAAGGATCGATGATCTGCCCCGAAGTCCGAGTATCTATCTCGACGCCCGTGCTTGTCTTGCTAGACCTTTGGTGGTTCGTCGGTTGTCACACCGTCACCTTTTCAGGGTCCAGGTGACCCTCGTTGGCGGGAGTGTGGAGGCGCACCAAGCGTGACAGGACTTTAAATCAAGATGGCGGGGGGTGATCAGGTATAAATAGAGGCGCCTGATGATGACGACAGTGGAGGGAGAAGAATAAGAGGAAGAGGCTATTGGCAACCTAAGCCATCGAGGCTTGGGAAGAGCGACGGGTGTTATCCTAACTTAAGGTTGTTTTTAGATGTTATTGGTCTCGTCAACCGTCAACTGCCATATCCGGTAACAAATGCGCCGAGTCCCCAACGTCAATGCTGAATCAAACTCCCGTATCCATCTGGATAAGGTACCTGACTTAAATTTCCACTCTTCCATGGTCATGTCCAAGGCTTCGTTTGCCCTTATCTACAATAAACACGCGCATTTCTAATCCCAGAGACAACGAAAAAGAGAGCTCGAAGATTCGAAGGATGAACCTACAAGGACGACGGTATGCAATCAAGACAGGGGGCTGCCGCACAACACGACATGGAGGTAAAATTATGGTCCAAAAG
>JABCJY010001013.1:0-65970 GCA_013184415.1 Fusarium concolor
CCAATATCCTCCCCCTTTCGTTATAAATACATATAAACTCTTTGATGCTGTGTATCCGTTAATCTCTTTTAAGTCTCAGTGTCAAAGTGAAACCGTTCATCGCTGAGCATCATGGCGAAAATTTCGAACTTTTGAGGGCCTTCCCTACGGTATACAAAAGTCTATCCAGCTTCCAAGATAGTCGAGTCTGTTGCCTTGATGCTCCTGGCTCTTATATATGGCCTCAAACTCGTCAAAGCTAAGCTTGCCCCACCCTCCTCTCCTAATCGCCTGAGCCTCAGCTAGACTCAAACGCTTCCAGTGTCGTAGCATGTCTGATGTGGGGGCGCTATCAGTATCGTCCTCTATTCTGGGCAGATCGGTCCCAGGAGTGTCAGATAGAGACTGTGTGATAGGGTAAAATATGTGAGCTGAAGAGACAAATGTGTCTTCCGGTGTGTCTGGCCGGAATTGAGGTAGAGTGGGATCTTGGGCTTGGTCTTGAGAGCCTGGCATGATTGTTTCGGTTTCTGGTCTAGGGACAGGCTCTGCCGTTCCATCCTCGTGGATAATCTCAACCGTAGTGTCAATCTCAACTGCATTTCGTCCCTCAGGCAAGGCGATGGTATATCCAGTCTCGGACAGTAGCTCCTCGAGGGTCTTATCAGCATGTGATCTGACCTTTGAATCGCCCTCGCTTAGGGGCTTGGACTTATCCTCATCGCCAGGCTCGATGGTGTCCAGGACGTCCTTGTACTTTGCCCGCTGATCTTTAGTTTCAGCTGCTTGCACCGCAAGGTCCTCTGCTGGTTTGAAGATGGTATCGAGCAATTCGTTGAATGCTTGCTGAGTGACCTGGTAGAGAACCTCTTTACCAGCATCGCGCTCGGCATGGGGTATTCTCCATCGTGGAACGTGCTCAGACGCACTGCTGGGAGAAGTCGTTTTATCATGCTCTTCGTCATCCGTGATATTGCCATTGGCAAATCGAACCTTTGAACTAGCGGGTGTTGTTGTAGAATCGTCTTCTTCATCATCACTGGAAGTTTCGTCCATCTGGCGAAGATCCATCAGGATATCCTCACTGCATATCCAATCATCAGGAGCAAGGCCACCTTCTTCTTCATCAAGATAGAATTGTCGTCGTTTCCATCGCTCGTGTAGTTGATTTCGTGCCATGTCTCTTTTTCGCTTGTCCAGCCTGGGACCTCGGCTGCGATCTTTAGCAATGGTCTCGGCCCTGGCTTCGCTTTCCGTTCTTGAGGGACCGCCGGTCTCGTTTACTTCACTGTGACCTCCGTTTACGCCATCAGAAGCTCTTTCACCGTCTCCCTCTTCGTCTTCATCATCCGAGGGCTCCTCAATTTCGGGATTTAGAGTTTCCATTATCAGGCCGGGAAGTTCCTCCAAATTCGATGCTGGTTCCAATAGCGTAACCCAATATGTGCGATCAGTCTCACTTCCACTCAAACGGCGAACGGTCCTCCAGTTGCTATCCGTATCATTCCTGGTGAGGTAGTGTCTTCGAGAGCGGAAACGATGATCAGTTTCACATGCAAACAAGTTCGTTAGAATATCGCCACGGGCAGCCGTATCCCCTCGATCTGGGGCAACGACGTGCTCTTGTCCATGAGCAATATCCACACTACCATCTCGATGATACGTCTTGCCTTCATGACGGAATTGCCCTTCGCCGGGAGGAACTCTCCCTTCTCGACCAAACAGGCTGCTTAGCGGCTGACGGCTAGTGACAAGCTGCTGAGCCTCGCTGCTAGCAAGTAGCTGATCCTGAAGACCATCCAAAATATCTTTGTGCATCTGCTTGTATAAAACATAATACGCACGGAACATGCGTAAAAAGTCTTTGCGGTCAACATATCCATCGCCATCCAAGTCATAGCCCGAAAAGATCTTTCGTAGCTTGTCCTTTCGTTTTCTATACGATAATCCGTGAAGAAATTCCGAGAAGCCAATCAAGTCGTCGTTGTTTGAGTCGTAGAAAGAGAACATTCGATCGTGAATAAGATTTGGTGCTGCATGACGGGAGCCTCCTGTAGGGACGAGGCACCGCTCGAATGTTTTGCGGTCCATTGCAACACAAAGCTCATCAGGGTCATCTCTCCATTCCGAATTAGCCATGAAAGTCCATTGTTCCCAGAACGCCTCCAACTCCGGCCGTTCGAAACCTGTGTCTTGCGACAACTTGGATATCAAACTGCGGGGCAAGGTGCGTCTGCAATTCTCTGGGTCTCCGGTATACCAAACTGGCTGCATTTGTCGGGGACCGAATGGTGGCGCTGGGATCCGGATTTTATAGAAGATATGAGTCTTGGTGTGGACACCCTGGGCTTCGCAAGTTTCGCAAAGGTCAAAGTCTGCACAGTTTGCGCAGCGATAGCGAACTCCACGGATGGGAACCATGCCACATGAATTACACTGGCAGCCCCTGTGGACACATCCGTTCCTGCGCGCATTATCCTCGGAAACGCGAAAGAGAAGGGTGACGATGTTATGCCCAGTTCGTTGATTCGAGGGAAAGCCACTGGGGTCGTTCCACCACTCGTCCCCGCCATCAACTATCGTTTCGCCGTCGCCAAGGGGCTGAACAGGGTCAGTATTGGCGTTCTCGTCACCCGGGGCTTCTGACGAGGAGCTTGATCCATCCTCGTTTCTCCGATTCCGGCGTTGGCGTCGTATCGCGTTGCTCCTATGCAGGCCAGCACCAGGTAAAGCCTCGAAACTCGTCTGGGATCGGACCTGATATGCGTAGTATCCGACTGAAAGAGCGGCCACGGCCGAGACTACGGCCACAGCCAGTCGCGGCCGGGTTATGCTCTCGACGGACGGCGTCGGCAACCACATCGTGGGCTAAATCATGTGTATTGCATGATGCTGAAGCAAAGGAAGCGTGCGTATCAGGGGAAGTGGGAGGTTGCAGAGCCAATCGGCAGTGATTATCGAAAACAAGGTCGAGTCGATTCCGCGTTGATCGTGATATTGTACGATGCTAAAGTAATGCACTTTCGAAAAGCAATATAGTTAGATGAATAGCAAATCTGTTTTCTGTTTCTGATGATGACAAAGCTACATTACATTTGATACCTGGGCAGGCAAGTAAGCTCATCAATGCGATCAGAGCTGTGAAGTTTTGGTGGAGCACCTGCTAAGCCAAAGGCGGCAAGGTCGATGCAAAGCCTAGCGGTACGTACCTAAATTTGAAGAAGTGGGGCCTACCCGTCAGCGAGAAAAGTGATGATGCTTGTACGGATTAGTACGGATGCACTGGATGGAGCGATCATGGGTACCTCTGTAAATCCTCAGCCCACTCTCTCACCAATTTCACTTCTCTTCTCAGCTACCTTACCAATTTACTTCACCAGCAATTGGTTTGTATAACGATACAATGGCTGACGCCCCGCCTTCTCTCCCGGGCCCTATGCCCTCGTCCTTTGACGGCAACGAGTATGCTTCACCAACTCCAACTTGATACATGGTTGAGTCCCCCGCTCATGCGATAGGCAGGGAATTTCATAATGAACGGCCGATACAAAAAGTTGTTCGCAAGATCAAGGAAGAGCCATTGATCCCTCTCGGTATGTTAACCTCTTCGAGCTATTTAGCGCACGAGACACCTAACAGCTTCGTCTTCTCACTATAGGAATTGGTCTGACCACTCTCGCCTTTATCAATGCCTACCGAGCCCTCCGTCGCGGCGATTCGAAGCAGGCGAATCGTATGTTCCGCGCCCGAGTTGCAGCCCAGGGATTTACTGTTTTCGCCATGCTTGCCGGTAGCATGTATTATCAAAAGGACCGCGAGAAGAGCAAGGAACTCCGCCAGCTCCAGGAGCAGAAGGATGCCGAGGAGAAGAGACAAAAGTGGATTCGTGAACTCGAGGCCCGAGACGAGGAGGAGAAAGCCATGCGCGCACGACTCGAGAAGAAGAGGCAACAGGCCCAGGCTCAACGGGCCGAGGAGGCAAAGGCAGCTGGCGCACCGGCTGACGGGTCTAGTAATGGAGGTATTCTGACCCGCATTGGCTTGTGGCCTCAGGGCAGCAAGGAAGAGAACAAAGACGAGAAAAAGGCTGCCGAGGAACCTGTTGAGGAGGACGCAAACTCCAAGAAGAAGAAGAACCCTAAGAGTTCACTCGGCGATCTTGGTGAGATTATCTCCAAGAGAAAGGACTAAACACAAATATTGTATATTATGAGCATTTGGTCATGATGAAGGTTTGTATAAAAGTTTCACGTGCTGATTTATGGCAGAAGCACATGGTGGGTGTACGATAGCAAAGGGGCGGTGCCTTCGAGCACAGCATGGCTCTACTCTCAAGATAGGCAAATGTTAATGACTGCTAATGTTGAATTACATTGAATATTGTGAATCTTCAAAGCAACTACCAAGTTGATATGTTGTTCAAGCCCCAGAAAAATACATTGTTTTCGTACCCAAGTCTCGTAAGAGCTGCTCTATGTCATAGACCCTCCACTTCGGTTTCCTCCAATTAACCCTGCCATTTCCAGCAATGCTCGATCCGCCTCTATATCTCCAGTTCCTAGGTTGATCTTGCGACGGGCTTCAGCTTCTCGCTCCTCCCAGGCCCATTTCTCCGCTTGAGCTTGTGCTTCTTTATCTCCGCCACAACCCCAAACTTCGAGGCTTTCGATCTGGAACCGGTCTTGGAAATCATACTTTCTCACTATACTTGAGTGGAATGCGCCGCCACGTGATGTGTAATCATGGTTGAATACTGCAAATTCGAACGAGTCGTCGAGTAACAATGATACGGGACCTAGGTGTAACATGTCGGCCTTTCTGTGAGCTTGAGTCGGGTGCGGATGAGGGCACCCGAACGACAACATGGGATGGTGCGCAGGTGCTTTCGTGAAAGTGACATAGTCCTTGTTGATTGTTGACGCCGGGAAGACATCATGAATTGGATCAAGTTGAAAGAGCGTTGTTTCCGAATCACCAAAGCATTCTCGGTGAGTATGTTTCCATGGCTCTCGAACGTAGACGCCAAAAGTGAGTCGATCCGATTTGCTACCGTGAGGGAATCGCTTTGGTGGCAGCGATGCCGCGAAACTAGTCTCTTGACCACCTTCAGGTTCGTCTCCCAACCTTGTTCCGCTCACTAGAAGCAATGTGGGGGCTTGCCAGTTGAATACCTTGGTTTGGAAGCTTCCCATCGAGAAGCCTGCATCATTGCCCGAGTAAAGCAGTCTCACTCGCCGGAAGAGATCCGATCCAGGAAGGAAAAGCGAGATCTGTGACAATGTGTTCTGGTTCAGTATTTCGCCCGTGTCGGTCAACAGAGGTTGTGCAACTTTATGTGATGAAGCGGTTGCTGGGGTATCATTTTGGTGTTTAGAAAAGTCTAAATTTTGGGAAAAAAGGAAGCGCTCAAAAAGGCCATTGAATCCACGGAAAAGATTAGGACAAATCACAGGTATGATGGTTCTGAAGTGGTTGTACTTGATGCCGGTCGATGTTTCGGCATTGACGAAAGATGCAAGAATGCTCTCAGCAGCTCTCCGGAGGCCTTCGAGCTCATCACCAACAATGCGGCTCGAATACATTGACAGACTCTCTTGAGGGTCGAGCGGGGCCGCGAGGAGGAGAAGCATCACAAGTTTTCGAAAATTGTCGGTTGGAATTGTTGCCCCATGAAAGATGGGAGCATGGCCTTGATCCACGGCATCCTTAACATCAAGTAATTCGAATGCTGTCAAGACAAGGTCATCATCGTCGTCGTCCTCTTCTTCGTCGCCGGCTTCATCCACCGCAAAACCAGCTGCATTAGACTTGGTGTTTCCCTTATCGTCTTTTATCTCACTAGATGCGATCCGTGAAGCATCTGGAAGGGCTCCCGCTTCAGACATCTTACGGTCGAAGACAGCCAAGCTCTTAAACAACAGCTTGGTCCTATCTGAAGAACCCCGCGCCAATACAGTTCGGTAGCGCTCAGTCATGATGACGACCACCATAATCATTCGTTGCAGTTCAAGGACTACCGGTGCCTCTTGAAGGAACGGAAATGCACCGATATAGGATAGCATTTGGAATATGACGGGTGACGAGCCAAGAATATCTGGTATCTCTAGGTATCGGGCAATAGTATCTTCCTTGAGGTACCTGATAGAGTCCTGTTGATCTGCGAGGCTCTTGAAGACATCTTTGAGTGAGTATAACTCAAGAGAAGTGAAACATTTCTTCATGAACTTTTCAGTCTATTTGGTGTGTTAGTTCTTGAGAATTGGTGCTTGGTGATAACGTATGATGGATGACAGCTCACAAGTTGTTGGGTTAGCTCTTCATGCGACCGCCGTTGCGGATGCTCATCCGAAAGACTCTGACCCATTTTGCAAGGGCCACTGCGTTCTCATCACTCCAAACGTGACAATTCGGTCTCTGGGGCAAAGAATTGAATACCAAATTGAGGGTGATATTATGGTGAAGCTGAGTGTTTGCCTAGACGAGTTCATGACATTCCGGACCTGACGTGTAGGTGGGATGGAACTTGCTGACAGGAAAGGTACGTACCCATACGTAATGATTCGCTTCTTCCCCTGTCGCTCATCAATGCCCTGTGCCAACCAACGGGTATCTAATAGGTAAGGTACCTAAGCATCAATGACGTGAATGACATTATTTAGCACGTGAACCGGCGGCACCATCGGCCCGGGCTTTTAGAACTGATGTCCAAAGATTTGAAGCTATTCCCAGATGACAATCACAAATCATAGCAATCAAGATTAGGAGGCCCCGAAATATAAATCCATTATCATCTTAGACTAATGAATCCACTAGACTACCTCTACCCCCGTTTCCATATCTCAACTTCAACTTCTATCCCATTCTCCTTCAGATGCTTGGAAAAGAAGCTAGTCTTCCCTAACCACTCTTCTTCTCGTTTGCCTTCTCCTCTACCTTCTGCTCTACCTTGTTCTCTATTTTTGCCTCTGCCTCTGACTTATCCCAAGTAGTCTCAAGCTCTCCGATAAACTCGTTGCACCATCCATTCTTCTTTGACTCTTCAAGCTTGTCCTGCAATTTATCATCAGAAGTTCTCCTGTCCAACTTCTTGACTTCGGATTTTTCATGACCATGCTTGTGCTTCTTCTCCGTCGATTCAAAAAGCTTCTCCAAGGTGGCATGGCCCTTCAGGTGCTCAATCGCGGCCTCCATTGCATGGCCGAGCTTCTCAAGCAGCGACACACTCAGCTCCTTAGCGCTAACAAATTCCTTCTCCAGAGCTTCACCGAAATCTAGGTCCTTGGAAATCTTCTCCCGAACATCCTTCTTGATTTCGTCCAGATTCACAGACTTGTGGCTGTATACCTCATTGAGCTTCTTCACAAGATGGGCAGTCAACTCCCTCCTCTTGGTATCCTTGGCGTTAATAAACTCTCGGGCGAGTGTCTCATCGAGATCAAGCTCTTTCGCGACTGTCTTGCGCTCGTGTTCGCTCATAAGCCCGAGTTTCTCGAGTTGCTGGTCGGTGAGTTCCGGGGTAGAGGTTGGAGATCGCTTGTGCTTTGCGTACTTGTCGAGCTTCTTGAGAAAGTCCGCATACTTGGGATCCTTCTGACACCGAGCATACTCTTCATTTATTCTGTCAAGGAGCTTGCCCCTGTAAATCCTCATCCTAGTGAACTCTTCCGCCAGATCCTTAGGAAAGTCGAGTGCCGATGCTGCTTGGGATCTGTAAGTCTCAGGCAAATCTCCAATCTTTATGCGCTGTGCTTTGGTGAGCTTTTTCGGTACCCACTCCTTCTCCTTAACATTGTTTTTCTCCTTGTTGTCTTTGGTCTCAGACCGTTTGGACTTGGAGTTAAACTTTGCAATGATCTTCATGTACTTGGGATTGTTGTAAACACGGGCGTATTCCTTGTTGAGCTTCTCAATCATCTTAGGGGTCAGCTTTCCGCAGCTCTCAAATTCTTTTGTGAGAGATGGATGGAAGTCGAGTTGCTCTGCAGCCAGACGGCGGAGGTTCGGCTCCATGTGGTCAATCTTTGCAAGCGCCTCTGAGCTGATTCTGGGCGCAGATCTCTTCTTTCTATCCTTTCCGGTCCCGCCAATCATTTTTCGCTCTGTGTTGATGTAGTCGATGAATGGCCTATACTTGGGGTCGTCAACGATGGCGGCATACATCGCATTGAGCTTGGTGATCAACTCGGGAGTGCATGACCATTGCTCGAACACGCCAAACGCCTTTCTGGTCTCCTCATCTAAGGGCAGACCTAAGGCAATTCTCTTTCGGTCCTGAGGCTTAAGTGCTTCGATGTTCAGGAGATGAAGGGTCTTGAGCCTGGGGAGTGGTGCATTGGGGTCGAACTTGTTCGCCCTCTTCATGTGAAAGGACCCATGGCCTTGCTTGAGATGAAGTCTGTCGTCAGATCTGTGGTCGTCATGCTCGGCATGGTCCTCTTGGCCGACGTTCGTGGTTGGGATATGCGAATACTCGGAATGCTCAAATTCGTTGTGCTGGTAGGGAGAATCATCATGAGAATGGTGATCTCTGTGCGAATTCATGTCGTCATGGTGTTGAAACTTGTGGTCAGAGGCATGGTGCTTAGACTCTTCGTCCCGGTTGGCAGGCTCATGATGTAAGCTATGTTCTTTGGTGGTATACTTGATATGCTTCTTATCGTCATCATGTCGGTACTTAGATTGCTCTCTGTACCCGTAGGTGGGCTCGACGTGTGAGGAGTGGTCTTTGTGCAACTTATAATCCTCGTCGTGATGCTCAAATTTCTGATGGTCGTCGTGATGTTCAGGCTCCTTGAAGTTGTCAGGATGACTGACCTTCTTGAACCAATAAGAAGGCTTGCGATGTTCATGGTGATCTTGGGCCAGCTTGATATGCTTGCTGTCATCGTCATGCTTATGTTCAAAATGCTCTTTGTACCGGTATGTAGGCTTGTGGTGCGAGGGGATGTGTTCGTTTGACTCATGGTCCGAGTGATGGTCCTCATTGGATTCAGGATGCGAATGATCTTTGCCAGAATTTTGGTGTGAGTCCTTGAGGAGCCTAAGATGCTTCAAGTCGGCTGCATGTGGGTAGTCGGGATGACCAGTCTCCTTGAGCCCATATGTCGGCTTATCGTGGGAGTGGTGGTCGTGGGTCGACTTGTCATGTTTCTCCTCATCTTCGTGCTGGTGTTCAGAATGCTTAGACTCCTTGAGTCCATGGGTGGGCTTAGGACTCGATTGGTGCTCTTTCACCAACCCGAGAATCTTCTTCAGATTGTCATGGTGACCTTTGTGGTCCTTGTGGTAGTCATGGTGGCAGCCCTGATGGCAGTTATGATGATTGCAATGGTGATCCTCCTCGTGGTGGTCATTGTGGTGGCCCTCATGGTGGCTGGTATCATGGGCGTCTGAGTGCTTCAGCTCCTTATCCCTATGAGTAGTCTCATGATGCTTATCGTGATCCGTTTTAAACCCATGATGCGAGTTTTGGTCTTGGGTCAACTTGGCGTGGTTTTTCTTGTCATCATTCTTGTGCTCGTCCTGATATTTGTGAACAGGCCCGTGATGAATACCGATAATCTTGCCGTGATCGCCATGCTGACCGTCAGAGTCTGGATAGAGATTGACTGTAGGGGCATGGATGTTGATGTCAATATTGCGTTTAGGGTGTTTTCCATGACGATGGATGGTCTTGTGCATGTTGATGTTCTCAGTCTTTTCGGTATCCTTTTTCTTCTTCTCCGCTGCATGCGCTTGACCAGAAGGGGTAGCCTCCTTAGGTAGCAGGGAAAGGATACTAGGAGGTTTATCCTCGTCATCATCGTCTTCATCATCCTCCTCCTCCTCATCCTCCTCCTCATCTTCATCTTCACCTTCATCTTCATCCTCCTCCTCCTCCTCTTTGCGCTCTTCCTTTGCCTTGTGCTTGTGCTTGTGCCCGTGATTCTCCTCCTTGACTTCGTCAGAAGAGTCGTCGTCCTCCTTCTCCTTTACTCCTTGAGAGCGGTCATTCTCTTGCTCATTTTCATGATCATTCTTGCCGAGATGCTGCTTGCCATCCTTGGGGGTGAAGTACTTGTATGTGGTGACCTTGGTGGTCTTCTCATACCCATGATAGTCCTTGTTGAAGGGCTCGGAGAGTTCAGAGATCTTCTCCGATTGCTTTGAAAGCTCCTTCTTGATCTCTTCGTTGGGGATGATCAATGCCAGGGTCATCGATGCCTGGAGGGCAACGAGGGCGGTGTTGGTCAATCTCATGGTTGCCGACTCACTCTTAGAGAGAGTAGATGTAAGCTGTGTACAAGATGAGATGTTCTCAGCCGCAGTGTGGTTCAAGAAAGAAGAAATCAAGGTAGGAGTTGTAAGACATATCACGTTTACTTATACCTCTAAAAGGGTCCAAGTCTTCCTGATCGTCAGGACAATGTTGCATATACCCCTCATCTTGATGGTATCATGGCTGGGAGGTTGCTTGAATATAATTTGAGAATAGTCCACAAATGAACGCCGACTGGCTATCGTTGTCCATACAGAGGGATATAAGAAAACGCCTAGATATGTTGTCTGGGTGAAACTCCGAGATCATACGTTCTCCTCATATGTCGAAGTTACTGGAAATATTCCTTAAGCCATTGATCTGTCGATGATGAAGGGTTTAGAACATTGAGCGACATTAGCACCAGTTTAAAGTAACGGAATTGGAATGCCATTCAGAAAAGCAAGTGGCGTCCTTCTCTATGTTCTAACTTGAGTCTTAATCCAAGCTCTAAGACTTGCCAATTCTATCTGCTCAATGGCCCTGACTGCGGCAGCTGGTGACCGACCAGCAACCCTTCTAGTCTCGGGATCACTTCATTCCAGCTTCAATCTCATCTTGAGGGGCTATTGCGTACTATTGCAACATTGATTATCGTCGGCATGGTGTTCAAGGCTCCGTCTAAGCATTATAACTGTCTGAGAAGCTCCGGCATCAAGTTCCGAGCACCTCTGGCTTAAATAACCCTTGATTCTACAACTATCATTAAGCCATAGAAGGATTGTATTTGGTTATCACAAATGAAGGACGTGTCGAGGTCATGGTTTTGCCCCCTTGATGGCTGGAAGCTTTGTCTTCCCATAGCGTTCAAGTCAATAGAAGGTTTTGTCTTTCTTTACCAAGAGTATTCAGTAACTATCCATCAAGTTCGAGATTCCAGACATCTTTTTAGGCTTATCACATGGGATCCCCTGTCTGTCATATTGGTTGTAATGTCAGTTCATGGCTGCTTTTAACATTCAGTATCCTCAATCTGACCAGGGAACCACATTGTTAAAGTTTGGGTTTGCTTTATGCGGCAGTCATAATCTGAGGAGGCACCGAGGATAAAAACATCATGTATCAAGTTAACTCAAGTGGCCTTTGACAACCTTAAAGTCTGCTGATGCATGGGGAGTTTAGCAACTTACCACGAGACACAACGAAAAATTCTAGCTTTCCTTGAGGAGCCACGAATCGAGTTACTAGGGCTCCAGGATAGGGACATTTCCATTGCGTAATTGCAGTAGGTTTAGGTTTGGCTTTCACAGTTCTTCTTTGGTTCAACATAATCTAAAGTAGGTAGCTAATATGCACAGCGCCTATCCATCCCACAAATGATGTCCTTGTCAGCACTCCTAACTTCGCCAAACAACCAAATCCCAGTGTATACGCGTCAAATAAAAGTAAAAAGTTTATACAACTTGTAAAAGCAGACAACTCCCAAAAACTCAAGACAGTATTAAGCTTCAGTGTCCTTGGCAGATACTTGATTGATCAAGCGCTGATACCTAGCTTCAGCCTCCTGCTCAGCATCTCGAGCTGGCTTTGACAGCCGGCCTTCGACTGGAGGCGTTTCTGAATTGCCTTTAGTCGTCCAGAGTACGCCGGCCTTCGCGGCGGGTTTTGGCTCAGTTGCCGAGTCAGGTTTTGGTGTTGAACCATTTGTTCTTGGCTCTTCCGAGGCTGTGCAGTCTTTCTCCCCTTCCGAGTTGGCTTTCGGGAGTCTCATAGCCAGTAGAACGTACTCAGCACGGGTCATGTTATCCATTACATCGTCCATGTAGCGTTTAACCTCATCCTGGGGAGCAACAACTCGCGCCAGATTTTCCAGGTGGCGCCCAGACTGCGTAAAAAGACGTATCGTGACGGGCTGGTAATAGTCTAGCTTTGGATCCCCTCCGTACTCCGAGGTGCTTCCTTTACGAACAATTAGAAACGAAGCCACAACTTGCTGGCCAGACGCGGTAGGCAAATATTCCAGAATACTGAATTTGGGGAAAAGATATCGGTCGCCAGTTCCAAAATCAAACACGACAGCCGTGATGTCTGGCTTGGGTGCGGGTGGAGGTCCCTTGGATCGTAGAGCCTGAGGATTGGGTGGTGGTCCAGTCTGAGGCGCTCTTGATTGTCCATTCGGCATGCCATTTGGGGTCTGTTGGCGGATTTGTACAGGGGCTGGAGAAGCCCGAGGGGCGTTCTTCATATCTCGGTGCAGTCTATCCAAAATTTCCTTCAGATCTGTAGCATCAGTGAAGCCAGGTCGATTCTCCGCAATCCTTCGAATCATGTCCCGAGTCCTCTGATCCTCTAGAGCATTTTTGACCAGGAGAACGACAAGCGGATCGCTGCCATGAGGCGGTCGTAGCTCGGAAGATTTCTGTTTAGGGTTAGATGCCAAAACGATGTCAAGAATCGTCCTGACTTCTGTAGCGAAATATTGAACTGTTCGACCGTCGACGAGAAGTCGATCTGCTGATGGGCCTTGTTGCCCCCCTCTGCTCCGATATTCGGCATTCAGCTGGTCTATGATCTTCTGGAAGTGCGCTAATTCACCCTCCTTTGCTTGTCCCACGGCCACTCTCTTCATGAGATCGCGTAGTTCCGCATCCCCTGAAGCTTTTTGCGCCAGGAGAGCAATGACAGGATCATTGGCCGATGGTTTTGCAGCTGGGGCAGCTGGGCCTGGGACAGCGCCAGGAATTGGAGCCGAAACAGACTTCGCGAGGCCACTTGCAGGAGGATGAGAGTTTGGAGATGGCCGAGGTGCTGGAGACATTGAAGGGGCTGCCATCGGCCCTGCCGGCGCTGCTGTTGACATGGCTGGTACTGGTGCTGGAATATTTGAGGGCGCTTGTGAGACTGGGGGAGGCGTCGGAGACGGTGCCACAGGGGCCCCAACAGCTTGAGGTCTCGCCTGAAAGCTTGGGCTCGGGGATGGTGTCATATTATTCGCTAGCGGAGCTGTTCCAGTCTTCGGGGCTGGTGTTGGAATAGTGACCTTGTCCTGGGGAGCTCGAGGAAGAGGTTGAGGTGGTTGCGCCGGACTTTGAGCTGCACCCTGAGATGGACTAGGTGGTATCGAGTTCCCTGTCGCCGCCTTATTCTGAGTTGGGGTGCCAGCTGCCGATGCTGGGGGAACGTGTGGTGGAGGCATTGAGCCATTTGGAGGGCCATATTGAATGATCGGGCGGTGTTGAGGTTGCTGTTGCAGTATCGGTTGAGCTTTCGGTTTTGGATCTTTCACCACGTACATTGTAGCTTCGATTATGTGAGGTTCGATTGTGATCGTTACGTTGCCGACCTTTGACATGGTCTCTTTTGGCGGGTTTTTAGGGTCCTCGTTGAGCACGCCCTTGCGCTTATGGGGCTTCGTCCAATACTTGGCAAACAGACCTTCGCTGATCCATTTGTGACGGGATCGTGAGAGAGACTCGGCAAGTACGCCGCTTCAGGGACGCGTCAGTTAGTGTCACTATCTCAAAGCTACGGTCCAATATGACGTACCTTTCACCAACAGACTGATATTCCCTGGATGACAATTCCTCTGACTGCGCGACTTCAACCGTAGGAAGTGGTTTACCAGCCTGAACCGACTTGGGCAACGGCGGCGGGGGAGGTTCTTCAGGCTCGGGAGCTGGTTCTGGTTCTGGAGCTGGCGGGGGAGCAGCAGGCGTCGCAGAGCGCTCTCGGGGTGTAACATTGCGCTTTTTAGCAACATTATCACCTCGAGCGGCCGCTCGCGCGGGTAGCTTGCGCTTTCGTTCCATAGAGTAGTTCGTCGAGTAGGCAGACTGACTACAGAGAGCGCAACAAAATTACACTGCGAGACCGAAGCCAACCATTATATAAGGGCCATGCAAGGCGCGTCTGTGGAGCAAAATGAACGTGTAAGCAAGTAATCGAAGGGTTTCGTAAGCATGAGATAGTCGGATAGAAAGGCAAAGCTAATGTGAGGTTAGGTCACGAGGGAATGTCGAGAGGTTGTGTAGGTGGGAGATGGAAGATGGGAATGGAGACTCCCATTGGAAAAGCGAAGGAAAGTGGTAGTAGTGGTAGCAACAGCCACGGACATCAATCCGAGGCTCAGTGGTGCAGGTCCGACACACCTTCATGATGGAGCATGGAGTAAATATCCAGGGGTCTAATTGGCCAGGAAAGGAGGAGGAGCCAGGCCCTGCTGATTCTGAGTTGGACTGGGCCTATGGTTTAGCAGCATCAGCGCCTAGAGTTAAATAAGAAGCTGGGGCTCAGGGGACTTTGCACCCGGCCTTATTTTGGAAGCACCGTAAGAGGTTCTTGCTCATAGAACCAGGTGAGTTGAAATTCAGCAGATAGACTATTCTAGGAAGTTGTATTAATATATCACGGGTATATGCACTGTGCGGAAGGCCGTTCCTCTGGAAACCCCTTACAAAATACTACGTACAGTCTCAGCTGCGAGAAAAATACGTACATCAATTGCTCTAATGAAGTGTTGTCAATTCGCGGCTCTTCTTCCCAACAGAGTGGGTGGAGCCACAGCCGCATCAGACGCGCCTCAGGGTACTTGGATGCACACATAAGTTTCCCCGCGTGACAAGTCCCGTTGATGATCACTGTTGCTTAGCGCGGACAAAGCAACGTCTGGTTTGACTTCAGGCCTTCAAGGGTTCTGCCTTGTAATTAAGAGGTGAGCATATTATTCACTCCCACCAATATAGCGTTTCATTTTCAGAATCCCTCATAGATCTCTTGTTCCTGATTTACTTTTTGATTTATTGCCAAACCAATCATGACATATCTTCACCCTGCAATAAAGGCTGTGGTTATAGCAGTCGCAGCGCCGCTCGGCCTGTATTGCGTCTTTCTCGGACTGGGAATGACACCTTTCTTCCAGAAACAGTATGTTTGAGCCAGATATTATCGTGAATCTGTTTATTTGGCTCTAATTTCATATTCAGATTCTTATATGCTCATAAATTCAATACTTTGTTCTGGAGCGATGTCAATCAACCGCAACGATGGGGTTTCGCTCGTATGTTCATTGCGTGAGATATTCAAGTCGTGGCACTTACCTATATATGGCTTGCCAGGCAACCAAGTAACTCCATTCTCACTCAAGACGCCTGACGGTGAATCCATATATGCTTGGCATATCCTGCCACTACCGCTCTATCTGCAGAACGAAGCCAAAATCGAATCGCAAGAACCGGGCTATTCGGCAGATTTTACCAAGACCGAATCATTTCGTCTGCTCAAGGAAGACCCAGAATCTCGGTTGGTTCTATACTGTGAGTTTTATTCTCGGCTTCCATTTCGCCAATACTGACCTTTTTCTCAGTTCATGGTGTGAGTGATGACCGCCATATACTCTGATCAGTATCAACTGACGTCACAGAACGCTGGTCACATTGCGCAAGCTATTCGACCTCTCAGCTATCATTCACTGACTGATACTTCATCATACCATGTCATTGCCATAGATTACCGGGGATTCGGCCATTCGACAGGCACACCTTCAGAGACAGGAGTCATCCAAGATGCTGCAACACTGGTTGATTGGGCTACCAAGGTTGCAGAAATTCCATCAAGTCGTATTGTTCTTCTCGGACAGAGCTTGGGCACGGCCGTAGTCAGTGCCGTTGCTGAGAAGTACGCGCTTCAAGGTGTCGAGTTTGCCGGCATCACCATAGTTGCAGGCTTCAGTGATCTAGCAAATCTCTTGCTGGGCTATCGCATTGTGGGCATCTTCCCTGTCCTGGCACCCTTCCGTATGTGGCCTTCTCTTGTACGCTTCATCCACCGCTTCGTTGTCGACAAGTGGCATTCAGATAGACGACTCGCCAACGTCGTCCGCCATACGAAAACGAGGCTCCGGCTCAACTTGATCCACGCCAAGAACGATAGAGATATTCCTTGGACAGAAGACAACAAGCTTTTTCGAGCAGCTGCTCAGGAGACTCTTGGGGTTATGGATGATAGTGATTTTGAGGCTTGGAAAGAAGAACGTACTGTTCGCAAGGGGAAAGATGCATTCGTGACCACTTGGACGGCCGAGCCCAACATGATTATCCGTCAAGAGCTTTTCCCATACGGTGGTAAGCATATATGTTTTTCCGATTGACTATTCAACAGCTAAATGTGATAGGCCACAACGACATCATGGGATACGCACCGGTTGCATTGGCAATCATGAGAGCGTTTGATCTTCACGGGACAACCTACAACGATGATTAGGCTGGTCGACCCGGTTGCGATTAATTTGAGCTGTTATTGTCTGTTATATCATAGAATTTTCTTGATTCTTGTATGTCATCACCCTGCATTGAGCGATCAATTGGCTTATAACGCGTTTAAATCCTTGTATCATGAGCCAACTAATACATCCAGCTTCGTATCAGCGATGTTTTATAGTCCCCATAAATTATAAATAATATTTCGATAGTATACTAGAACTATATCGAGCTTCCCTTTCTTTTCAGATGACTTGAAACTCAGATTATACAGTAGTTCCTGAACCATGGTCAGTGCCCCTGGGTAGACTGCAGACTGTCCAGGAACAAACTCCAGAAAACATTGAACAGCAAGTGTGCTTACATATATAGCCAGCCATCTAGTTCTCATAGTCATAAATAGTCAGCTTTGCCTGTCCAGCGAAATAAAGGAGATGCTGACGGTATAGATGACAAAAGGGAACTGCTTGGCTTCGCATGCCCTTGAAACTGAGGTGCCAACCAGGTTCCAAAAGTCCTGCGTGCAAGTTGGCTAAACCATCTGCGTGATAAAACAGATGATTGGCGAAACTATATCATCATGTCTTGAAGCATGCAAGGCAGAGAAGCATTAGCTTGAGAATTGACTGCTTCCAAGGACGATCCATCCATCCTGCATACCTGGTACGTTTGAGCTTGAATTTTATCGTCCAGAAAGAGACCTGTTTTATTCAGTTGACATATTTTCGGATTTTCCATATCTTGTAAGTTACAGGTCATTTCATAGTTGATTATTGTTCTTGTTCTGATCTAAACCCCACCTAATCCTCAGTTCAGAGCAGGCACATGCTCCCGTGTTTTTATCCACTAACAATTACCCCACCAAAGAGCTTCTTTCACCCCATGTAGCATTAGTTGGTAGTTGTTGGCACCGACATCACCTACTTACACCAAAAGGTCCATCTCCAACCATGTCCGAGGAGTCGAAGCCAGTTGAGCCCGTCGTCGACGAGACGAACGCCGAGCTCAAGGGCAAGGCCATTGCTCAAGCCGATGCCGACGCTGAAGCCGACGACAACGCCGAATCCGGATCCGAGGAGGAGCACGAGGAACAGCACGCTGCTGAGGGCTCCAGCGACAAGAAGAAGAAAAAGAAGAAGAAGTCTAAGCGCTCAAAGGTCAAGGAGGCCCTTACGGGCTCAAAGTCCGGACCCAGCGATGCCGACTTCCATAAGGCCCTCGAAGGCCTCACTCCTCAGCAGGTCAAGGAGTTCCTCGCCCTGAACCCTGCCCTCGCCCAAGAGGTGTCCAAGGCCTCCCAGAGCGAGAACCCTTCCGCCTCTCAGGCCGCTGACATGCTCAAGAAGATGTCGCTCCAAGACATCATGACTGGCCTTGCCGCTGGTGGAAAGAATGCCAAGGATATGGGATCATACAAATTCTGGCAGACGCAGCCCGTGCCCAAGTTTGGAGAGGATGCGACTTTGAAGGAGGGTCCTTTGCGTGATCAGAAGGTCGAGGAGGTTGATAAGGAGCCTGCGCCTCTGATTCCGGGCTTCGAGTGGGTTACGATGGACTTGACCAAGGAAGAGGAGATCAAGGAGGTGTACGAGCTATTGAACAAGCACTACGTTGAGGACGAGGAGGCTATGTTCCGCTTCAACTATTCGCCATCTGTCCTGCGATGGTAAGTTATGGGAATCCTAAACTAATCATTGGTTGTATGTTTCCGAACCAAACCTTGCTAACACATGCAGGGCCATGATGCCTCCTGGCTGGAAGAAGGAGTACCATGTTGGTGTTCGCGCAACCCAATCTCGTCTTCTCGTCGCCTTCATTTCCGCCATCCCCGTTCACCTGCGTGTCCGCGACAACGTCGTTACTTGCTCCGAGGTCAACTTCCTTGCTATTCACAAGAAGCTCCGAGGCAAGCGTCTTACACCCGTGCTTATTAAGGAGATCACCCGGCGCAGCAACCTCGACGAGATCTGGCAAGGTCTCTATACCGCTGGTGTTGTGCTTCCTAAGCCTGTCAGCACATGCAGGTATTTCCACCGTGCTATTAACTGGCAAAAACTCTACGAGTGCGGCTTCAGCCCTCTCCCCGCAAACAGTAAGCCTCAGTACCAGGTTCGCAAGTATGCGCTGCCCGAGGACACCAGCACCAAGGGTCTGCGACCGCTGGAGGAGAAGGATCTTGATGCTGTTATGGACCTATACAAGCGATACAATGCGCGCTTTGATATGACACCTGAGTTCACACGCGACGAGGCTCTTCACTGGTTTGTGCCCAAGATCGGTCCCGGCGAGCAGCAGGTTGTATGGACATATGTTGTTGAGGTAAGTCATTGTGGGGCCCCAGATATCAAAACTGGATGCTGATAAAGAATAAGGACGAAAACCAGAAGATCACCGATTTCTTCTCTTTCTTCTGCATTGAGTCGACTGCTATTGGCAACGCCAAGCACAACGTTATTAAGGTTGCTTACATGTTTTATTATGGTACAGAGGTCGCTCTGCAGGACAAGTTCGACAAGGCTGCTCTTAAGAAGCGCCTCAATGAGCTCGTTCACGATGCTCTTATCATCTCTAAGCGCCACAAGTTTGATGTATTCAACGCATTGACACTGATGGATAACGCACTTTTCCTGGAGCAACAGAAGTTTGGTGCTGGTGACGGCCAACTCCACTACTACCTGTTCAACTACCGTGTCAACCCCATTGCTGGCGGTGTTGACCGTAAGAACCAGCTTGACGAGGAGAACCTGAGCGGTATTGGACTGGTGATGCCTTAAGAAGGATGTTGAGTTGGCAGATATAAGTGGGCAATATCCAGATGTGATCTTGAGAGGCCAGGGAGGAACACGGCTCGCGAAGAGAAGAAAAATAAAGGAGGATGAATGAGTATGTAAGAAATGATTTGAATGAATATGTACAGCTTAAAATTAGCGAGTATATCCAATCATGAATTGGCAGTCTGAGTTTGTTACCTGTAACAGTTATCGATTTAATTGGCGATAGCTGAGTGGTGAAGCTGACAGGCGTTTTAAACTCTACAACTATAATGTGTAAAATTAGAGGATTTGCATTTCCTCATTCTCACTCTCCAGAGACTGGAATGTCGAGTTGATTCATCAGCCGCCATCCATACCATGTTCGGCCTCTATCTATCCCCGTTAGCACGTGGCGTGTCTGGGGCCATGACCAGGCACTCAGGCACTGGAGGTAGCGCCGAGGAACAATGTCACCCTCACTCATCCTGGCAAGAAAACGAGTTGAGTTGTGATAGAATATTTCGACTATTCCTTCTCTGACTCTCCACTTTCATGACTACACGATAGCTCGTTGCTTTTTTTTTTTTTTTTTGTATGCCATTTATCCTCCATTCCCTCAAACTGCGTTCCGTCCTCGTAATCCTTCCTTACTCGCGTACCTACCTACCTACCTACCTACCTAAGTTCCTCAGTGACGTACGGGTCTTTTGAGAGCTGCAACTCCAGATACTACCTACTTGCACTATTAAACAACAGCACAGACTTCCCTTTGAGCTTGGGAAGGTGTACAACCGTGCTTGCGCAAGAAGAGCCCAGGCCAGGATTATAAGAGCAAACCAACGCCAAACATCGATTATGGCGTCCGATGTGTGAGTCCTCGACCAACAAACCCGTTCCCTATCAACGAACAATCTTTCTTTTTCTTCAGCTTTCGTTCCTCTCTTGGTTTCCTTTCATTTGCCTATCATGCGTGGATTCAAGGCTCACTTACACGCGATACGGCGCAGACAAAGCACATTTCCCTCTGCCGAGGAGACTCTCAAGCACCCAGCCTACCCAGGCACGTTATGGGCGCTGGAACCTCACTCTCACGGCAAAGTCGAAGTCGCCCACGGCCGCGGTGGTCCAGTCGGCATTGCATGGGAGATTCATGGTCAAGGGCCCGTCAAGCTTGTGGTACGTTTCTTCCGTTAAATTTCCTTAATCTCTCCGTTCATGTGTTACTTTTTTACCCTCTGTATCATATTTGCTTCAGATTCTGTCATGTTCTGAAAAGGAAGAGATCGACTAACCATGTGTAGCTTATCATGGGCTTGGCAGGAGTCAAGACTTCATGGCAGCGTCAAACAAAGTATTTCGGCCATGATCGTGCCGACAAGTACTCGGTTCTCATTATCGATAACCGTGGTATGGGCGGCAGTGACAAACCTGTGGGTGTGTACTCTACCAGTGGCATGGCGCTCGATATCATCGAGGTTATCGACCATGTTGGCTGGAAGGGTGAGCGCGAGATCAACGTCGTTGGTATCTCCATGGGCGGCATGATAGCCCAAGAAGTTGCTATACGCATCCCCAAGCGCCTGCAGTCACTTTCCCTTATCTGCACATCAGGACGTGTGCAAAATACAAAGGGCCTCTGGGAGACAGTCTCAGACAGCATGAGTATGATCTGGCCAAAGTCCATGGAACGCAGCATCGTCGATACAGCTCTCCGGCTCTTCACACCCGAGTGGCTTGTTGCACCAGATGACGATATACTACCTGAGCCCGGAGTCACCGCGCGATGCGGTCCTCCGCCGCCAGAAGGCGGTCCAACATACGGCCTCTTCAAGACCAACTTCCAGCGGTTCCAAGCTCAGGAACTCACCAAGAAACGGAATCCCGAGCTATACACTACCACCATGCTCATGTGTCAGCTTGCGGCGGCGGGTTTGCACAACAAGACAGACGAGCAGCTACAGGAAATTGCGGATGGTGTCGGGCCTGAGCGCATTATGGTTATGCATGGGAAGCGTGATAACATGATCACCTTCCCCAATGGCGAGCGGCTCATGAAAGTGTTGAGGCCAGGCTCTGTACACGTTGTGGACGATATGGGACATGCGCCCATCATAGAGAAGACACAATGGTTCAACACTGTCTTGGAGGAACAGCTAAGTATGTGGACCAAGCCGAAGGAGGAATAAGCATGGGCATTTCTTTTCGCGTATGAGTAATCGATGAATATGGATATTACGATAAGCAATGAAACGTTATAGGAGAGCAAGCAGGAAATGAGATAATAACCAAGGGATTTCTGGCTGTGAGAGTTACACGGTTGAAATGTTTAAGATGCATGTCTCAGCCTAGGAATCACAAACATCATGACACCATTTCGCTTGTTAGAGCTTAACAATTTTTGAAAGTCATCAAACTCGACTCCATTTCCAGTGTCTATCATACTGTACATCCGTCGTGTATGCCTCTAGGTTGACATCACTTCACCCTCTTGGCCAAAATCCGCCCTTTTAGTAGCCAGGTTTTGTGTTACAGTAACTCCCAGCATGGGACATCCATGGTGCACATATCATATCCGGTTTGGGGCAATAGCTGTTTTTTTTTAGTAAGAGATCTATCTTCCACTTGTTTTCCGCTAACACCGTCTCGCGATGCTCGATCTCCAAACCCCCTCATTCTATCATTTGAAGCAGGTACTTTTGAACAATGTCCAGTCGATTACCTCTCTCCAGCGAGACGTCGGCTCTGGACCTCGCTGAGAGCCTTAGTACCGCTCAGGAACGAGACAACACTAAGGACAATAACAACAGGCAGAGTGTGGAAGAGGTTCCACCGGGCGTAGTAGAGGAATAGAGTGCCCTCGATGCTGACGATGGAGCCAAAGAAGACGGCATGTGAGATGGGTGCGGCGTTGAGAGCTTTGGGCAAATGGTTGACGTTGGCACCGAGCAAGAGCCACTATGCGCACGTTAGTTTAGGAAGCCATGGTAGAAGAGTTTATACGTACGGCGAGGAAAAGAGCAGGAACGCTGGCCACGATGGCGAGCACAAAGACAAGCGTCACGACCATGGGAGGGCTCTTGTCGCCAACCCTAAAGATGTGGTTGATCTCAGCTCGGGGGCCGTATCGCAGAGGAGCCTCGTACTGAGGTGCAGGAGCAGCGGGATCGAGACGGACTTCCAGATTGAAGACGGGAGAGATGAGGGGGTTGGAGGACCCGAAGGAGCCCAGGACGAGGTTGGCCTTGATGGGTTCGTCGGAGAGTTGGAATTGGACAGGGAGATCCTTTTGTGACTGGTGACTCTAGTTAGCCCTGGCATTGGTTCGAGGGTAGAATGGTCGCATACAATATCAACTTGGGCCTTTCCAGATGCCTTCACGTTGAGAGGATAAGGCGCCTCAAGGCCGGTCGATTCGGTGAGGATGAGGAAGGCCTGGTGAGGTCGCTTCGCCTCGCCAGCTTCAGTTGTAGTCAACGAGACCCTTATGGTATCCAGCTTGCCCAGGACGATAGCATTCTTGGCAGGCTTCTGGTCGCTGAATCTGTATCAATCAATTCAGTCAGCGCGCGCTCTCTCGCAATCAATCGCCCATGATTACACCATCATGGCATCTCGAGAGGGATAGATAGCTCACTTGGCAGTAACACTCTGGGCTCTCTTGGAGCCGACAGTAACGGAGCCATCAATGAAGCTCCATGACGAGGCAGCGCTAGCCACACTCGTTAGGAAAAGGAGGGACGATGCGATTGAGAAGCGCATGATTTCGACGTTATCGCAGGTCGATTCGGATCTAGAGTTGAGGCCAAGTGGATGAGACAGGACAGCTTAAGATGGTGGTAGCTTGCATTACGTGGTGGGAGTGAGAGGTTTTGATTGGTTAGAGCTCTAACTTTGGTGGAGACGTGAACAAAGCTCCTGGCTTCAGGGTATTCAGACTTGACTTGTAAAGTAAAACATGAGCACATAATTTACGATCATGATTTAAGTTATCACCTCAAAATCCCCGAGGAAACGTAATTGACTACCTAGCCTAGGGATGGAGTCAGGAAAGAAAAAGAAAAAAAAAAAAAAAGAAGGTGATTCCCTCTTTGCCAATGCTAGTAAAGGGGTAGGCATATTTCTATCCAAGCCTCTTTCTTCTCAATTGCGATCACGAGTGAATTCATGAAATAACAACTCGAACATGTATGAAGTATAAATGGGTATTTCCGAGCCATTGGGAATACTGAGCTTCTCATGTTTCATAGCTAATACGCAGTACCACACAAATAGCATTTAGTAGAAATGTATAATATATGCTAATATGGAATCACATTCTGAGAACCAAAATCTCATTAATAATCGTGGTATGGGCATAGCATGTCATATATCTTTCTCTATTTAAGCAGTATATAGTCTCCTAAAAAGAAGCATCGTATTTATATCGTAAACACATGGCCGGAAAGCATCTAACAGGTGGTATACGCAACCTCTACTCGCTCTTAATCTCAGTCTGGAAACCCTTGATGGCGTCCCTCTCTTCCGTTGTCAACTCAATACCGAAATACTCTTTCAGCGCCTCCACTCTCTCCTCCTCCGATTTTAACTCCTTCAGCACCTTCGTCTTACCCCCAGGATTCTCCTTAACCACATCGTTGATCAGCATACGCTTGCCGTAAATCTCCTCGCCCGTTGTTGATGTTTTGTTCTCTCTTAGAAGGAACTTGACAACCAGCACCGTTGATGTCTGGAAACTGCGTGGACTTGTGCCTGTGTAGCAGTTGGTGATCTCAAAATCGTCTGGCAGCCACTCGACCGAGTGACTGAAGGCGTAGAAGCTGACCCAAGGCTGATCGGGAGAGTTACGGCATTGGTAGATCCAGAGGCGGCGACCAGCTGTGAGCTCTGTTTGGCCGGGGATGAAGTCTTTGATGAGACGAGCGTCTTGCGTGCCCATGTTGCGCCATTCGGCACCTTCAACCAGAGGCATCGGTTGTGTAGGTCCATCGCCACCAAATGAGGCATCCATAACCCAACGGGAGTTGTCAGGTAGTGTCACAATGTTTACAATATGAACCCTGTAGGCCGTTAACAAACCGTAATGGTGATAGCGACGTTATTCAGACTTACCAACCGGGATATCCACCATGAGGAACACCATCCTTTCGCAGGCGAACTCGTACACCAACAGGGTATACTTGAAATCCCAGAGCTCGGAGCATGTAGCAGAAGAAGAGGTTGCTCTCCATGCAGTAGCCTCCTCTGCCGCGTCCATCCACCACAATCTTCTGGTAGAGAGCTTGAGGCTCGAGAATGATGTTGCGATGCGACGAGTAGTGCAGAGTCATGTTTTCATAGGGAACCGTCGCAATCATGTGCTGATGCAGCACCTTCAGAAAGGCATGATCTAGAATAGGTTCATTGCCGCCCACGTAGAATTCTTGCGGGATTTGAAGATGTTTGAGAAACCCGGCAACCTGAGCCTCAGAGTATATGGCCGACATGGTAAGATATAGGGAAGATTTCGACTTGGGTCTGAAGAGCAATACTTGAAGAATGTAAGCAGGGAACAGCCATTACTTAAATAGACGACTAATTTAACTTATAAATGAGTCAAGAGGGTGCCAAAAAAGCGACGTCAGTTCGAATTATGTACAAACATGATCGATCCCTTACTCGTATGTCGCGCAAAACCAAAACAAACTGCCAATAACGGCCGTTGATCCGTCGCTGGAAGTTGGCCGTAACGTATCATGAACCTCGATATCTCTCCGACTCCATAAAAACCGTCCGGGGCTTAAACTTGGAGACGCCCTCTTCTCACAGACAATGTCAGGGTTCGCGATTAGAGGCGACCAATCAGGGAAATTTTGGCGTTTACTTCGGGAGTTGTTGTTAGTCTGATGCTGGCGCAATCCTCCGTAATAAATGCCTCTTCTCGGTCCGTTTGTCTTGTACGGTACCAATGAAGGTTGTGAACGTTTTCAGGGTTCTTTTGATATAAAGCAATGCAGGTGAGATCAGATATGGAGACAGTCACAAGTAAGTTCACATGTTTATTTGGTTGACCAAAGATCCCGTTACTCCAGCGTTTGTAACCTAGCCTATTCATTACATGACTCTTTTCATGACATCGCGCCCTTAACGCCAAGCCCAAAGAAACCCACCGACATTTCTCTAAATGGTGTTAGATATGTACATTCATTCATGTCGTCTAAAGTTCCGTCCTGCGACTTGATGTAGTTGTCGCAGCTGCACCATTCCTCTTCGCTTTAGTCCCCACCAACTTCGGCATGAAGTCCTGGATGCCCATCCAGTCCACCACGAACGCAGTTGTGATCCTCGCCCAATCGCGCACGGTTGGGAGATCGAGGTGTTCGCCATCGTCTGTCATCTCATGCCATACATCGGGGAAGGGCGACGGGATGAGGTGCAAGATATCAACGCCGCGCTGCATGAAAGGCCGGTGGTCGTCGTCAATGTAACTGCGAGTGAAACGGTTGGCCGTCTTGTTGCCGTCTGGCAGAAACGGGAACTTGGGTTTGCTCTCAAGGACATCAAGTTGTCGCATGCGCTGCTCCAGGCCTGCCATGGCCCGGTATGCCCAGTGAGTAGTAAGGAAGTAAGACGGAACAGTAGGCTCTTTGGAACCGAGAAGATCAAGAAGAACAAACAGACTGATAGAATCCAGAGGAGTTCTGTAAGTTGAAGTAGAACCGTGGAACTGAAACTCCCATTCCTCAGCGAGCGACCTTGACGTGATGTTAGCCAATACCGATTTATGTGAACCCTAGCAATAGCATACCTTGCGCCATAGAGTGAGTCCTCATCCGTCCAATGCTTGAATGCCTCTTCGCCATCCAGAAAGATGATCTGAATTCCCTGAGTCTCCTCAATTCCATCATCTGCAGTGTCATCTTTCTGCATCTTGTCCCATTTCGCAGTGAGCGCATCCTCAATACTCCTCGCAACATGCATCAACATGGCACACGGCGCTGCGCTATCAATTGCGCCAATGAATCCCTTAGGCTCATACTTGCTATCGTAATGCGCGACCAGCGTAAGCCGACTAACGTCTCCATTCTGCGCCCAAGGAGGATCTCTTCGAAAGATCAGGTTGGAGAAGGGAACATCCTTATTCCCATGCACGGGTGTCTTTGAAGTCGAATTCTGCCATTCCAGTTTCCACTCAGGAAGATCCTTCTTGAAGAACTCGACAAAGTGTTTCTGGGCGCGCACTTGACCGTCGGTACCGGGCACACGGGGAATCAGAATAGGAGCAAGCAGCTTGCCATTCTTGATATCGAAATCGTCGCCGGGCGAAGGAATGCTCTTGAGGGTATCATCGGAAAGCGTCATGGACTCGGCGACCGTCGATACGAGGAGGCAGACGAAGACGAAGAGTTTGGCAAAGAATGGCAGCGACGATGGCATTCGATGCATTGCCGAAGATGCAGCCATGGATGGATGGACGGACACCAATAAATAAATAAATACTACTCTAAACCAACAAGAAGCGGGTTTTGGTTCGGATTATCGTGGGGCGCAAAACTAGCTCATTCCGTCTGGAGGATCTGAGTAATCGTATGATAGGTACGTCGCGAATGCCAGGAAGTGACAGTAGCAGTAGCAGCGAGCGTGGAGGTTGCAAACAAAGAAATCGAACAAGCAAATTGCTTCGTGTCAGGAGTTGAAGCTCGCAAGGGATGAACTTAAGGCCAGGTACGACAAGACGAGGAAGTGGGGAGACGATAGTAGGGACGGTACTTTGCCCAAGCCAGTGCTGTAGGCGAAACTTTGTACCTTGATCTAGCATCAGGACACGACCCCGTGTGGCAGGTTAAAATGTAATATTGTTCTCTACCAATTGTTTGCCTTGTTGCTAGAACAATACAAAGCTTGGCAAGCCATTGCGAGTTGTTCAAAAAGGACAGCAAGCTGTGCTTCCGTTGTGATAGAAATGGCAATCTGAGCCCATGCTGATGCTGATGCTCGGCAGAAGACGCTTGCATGTCCTGTGGGGGAGGAGAAGACCCTTGCTCGCATCAGACTGTCCTCGAAACTTATCCAGGGGTCTGGTTATATGTGGCTTGAGTGCTACAATCCCATTGGTTTGTGGTTATATAGGATTTGGAGTTTAGTGTTTGGAGCGGATAAATGAACATTGGAGCGGATAATGGATTATGTGTCTATATATCAGGTTTTTGATGGATGGTGAGTAACGATATCAGGAGACATAATTATTATCCTGTTTGTTTCTACCATCTTGCTTAGGTCGCTCCAAGCCCGCTAGTTTTGATCAGAAGCTTTCGTGGGGGGACTAGAAGAGGGCATGCGAGTCAGCCACCCATGGCCTACTGGAAATGTATTGGTGCAATGGCGAGAACTTATTTAAATAGTGCGATCAACATTAGACTCCCCTCATGCCAAACAAGTATTTACTACGTATATCTTATAGATAGGTACTTATCATTTTGACTGGACCATGGAAGTCTCCTTGTCCTTTTTCTCCAGGCAGCTTCTCTCAAGATTCCTCTCTACTGCCTCCCACGAAAACTGCCAAGCGATAACCAGACAATCAAGAATTTAGAAGTCTTATCAAAAGTTACCGTAGACATCCATCAGTCGAAGCTAGCGCAGACTACGTCATCCCGTCCACCCCGTGTTTCTAAAATGCTGCGAAGCACACCACAGGGAGTACAATAAGTATCACGAGCTCACAATGGAGAAAGATGATAATGATGGACAATACAGCTTAAATATTGAAACTTGGTCTTATTGATTCTGGCTTGCGCCGTATGCGCCAAAGCCGGGCCTATCCAAATGGCAGCCTCTAACCTCATCATCTACACATACTCCTCGTTTAAATCTATTACAATGAATATACCCCAAAGGTTATTGACGCGATACAAGGCCCCATGTATCCTAGCATCATCAAGAATGCGAGAAACCCGCAAACAAACACCAAACGCCCTTCATCATGCTTTACCTCTTCGCCCTGTGTTGCAACACCAATCTTTTATACCATGATACCTCGCCCAAAATGCTGTGTCTCTCTAGGTGGATGCTAATTAGTGTATGTCATTTCGATCTATCAGGGCTTCGCAGAACAAAATCGCTTGGCTGGAACGGCTAGTTCCGGCTTAGTGCAGCTTGTTGGCAGCCTGTGCCGCCTTGTTGGCGATCTGTTTCTCCTTGGGGATGGTGAGGGCGTTAATGCCGAGGTAGTTGCAGATGCTTGTAACAACGAGCCAAGCCCAGCGGAAGTAGACAACCATGGAAAAGAGAAGATAGGCCCACAGGTAGAACAACTCGAATTGGGCGCTGACCTGAGGGAGTCCAAATCGAGGCATGTTTCCGATGAAAGCGCCACCAATAAGAGGGTACAGCATGACGGTCCACCAAGGGAAAGGCTGGTGCGTCAAGTGGGCGAGAATGATCTTGGTTGTCAAGCGGCCAAAGACGAATGACATAATGAAACAGAAAAGCATGAGGTGGTTCTCCTTCATAATAGTACTGTAAGGGGAAAAGACCCAGGCGGCAATAGAAACAGTATAAACGGCCATAGGAATCCACTCGAGGAAGACTGGGAGAATAGGCTCTCCTCGAGACTTGCGGGCCTTGGCAACGTTGAGAACACAGAAAGGGATCTGTGTAAAGACAAGGGAGCCAATGATCAGGCCAATCCAAATGTCTCTGAAAGTGGTCTCACCCAGAAGCTCAGCAAGACCGGGAAGAGTATCCTTAATGCCATTGGCAAGAGGAACAGTCCAGATACCAGGTCCCCAAATGCCGGACGCGATCATAATTGCACAGGCAATAAGGATACCCTCTGTAGGACCGTTGATAACGCCGAGGAAGAGAGTATGAGTATGGTATGTTTCCCAAGTCGAGAAAAACATGGGCAGGCAAGGGCATAGCGCGGTGATGATGCCAGCCGGAGAGGTACCCAAGCCCATGGCAGCCGTTTCGAGCAAACTGGCGAGCGTGCAGTTCAGGGAGTCGATACCGTGGTCGAAGAGTTCGCCGAGACCGCTCGATGTTCCAGTTCGCCGAGCTTGCTTTCCGTCAAGGTTGTCCATTGTTTGGTACATGAAGAGACCGAAGGCAAAGCTAAAGTAAAGCCAAGAAGGGGCCTAGAAAATCATTTGCGATTAGTACATGACTCGCAGAGGGCCTAGGAGCTCTAACATACCGGTCCAACGAGATCTGGCATCCAGATAGCACAGAAAGCAACATTTATCAAAATGAAGCAGAAACCCAAAAGGGTGACCATGTTGGGAGCAATCCACAGTGGTAGGAGGTTGACGGAGGCGTTCCACTACATGACGACAAAGACGCGTTAGCTATCGCGAGCTTCCCAAAACTTGGCAGAGGAATGCATAGCTCTTCAGAGCTCTTATGTTTTAGACAAAAAAGCTCGAGAGTCAAAAAATTGCATGAAAATAGCTGGAGAAATGGGAAGCACATACGAAGGGACCGAGGACGTATTTCGACACTGGGGATAGGTCGACGCTCGAGTACTTGTATGACTTGAAGTGCACCAGTGCGTCATCAGAGATGCACTCGGCGACGTTTTTCTCTGCAGAACAGCAAATTAGTGATCAGCGCTCTTTTTTCGCAATCTTTATTCATCTGAAGCATCTGAAATGCCTCCTTCGTTTCTCAAACTTACTCGTATTAGGAGCCATATTCGTACCGTCCGGGTCGGTGGCCGATGGGTTGTAAAGCGGGAGTGTCTCGCTTGCAGTCATAGTGGGAGAGAGGGGCCGGAGGAGGAGGGGCAAAATTAGGGGAACCCTTTAAAGGGAATGAATGAATGGGAGTAGGGAAAAAAACGTCGGCAAAAACGCCCAAACAATTGGACCTGCAGCGATGGCGGACACGCACAATAGTGTCTTGCAGGACAGGACAGGGTAGCTCCGCAAAGGCCTGCAACTGTATAATGAATGACCCTCGGCTACTCTCTTAAGACGGTATGATCGATCCTAACAGAGGCGGGCGGCGCGGCACGTGGGCAGGAAACTCTCCAAGAAAGATGGAAGCGTGACAGATTTTCTTATCGACAGCGGCAGATGAGTTTCAAGCCAAGTTATAGTTGGCGGAGCTGATTTGCGAAGGCGACCGGGAGGGCTGAGACAGAGCAAGACAGCCAAGAAGAGCGGTGAAGAGCCGGTTAGAGAATTAAATATGTTGATGAACAATTATTGTCGAAGAAGAACTTTTTCCTCAAAGAAAGAAGGGATGAAAAAGGTTTAAAGGGGCAGGTTCTGACAGCTCCAGACTCGGACTCGAAATTGGAATCGAACTCCAACTCGCACTGGTGTCGTCGTACCAGTCCAGCCCCTGGATCGTAAATAACAAGCCCCTGCCAACTCCAGCGATCCGATCCACTAAAGGATTCCGCTTACAGGGGAAACACGCGTCTAAAATTGGGCAATTAGCGGGCTTGTTCATTTGAAGTCTCCAATCATCACTTTGACAGCTAACGAAACAGGTCAACTTGGATGACTCCTTTCTTGGAAACTTGGGAGCAAGTCCTATCGTTCTGTCACTATTCGTTACATGATCTCACATGCACGAATATGACTTCAGCCCTGCCGAGACTTGTGCCAGTCCTATGCGTTCACGAGGAGAAACTCGCATAGGCAGCTCATCATAAGATCGTTTCAACTTTTTTGCCGTTAGTGCCGAGGGAGGAGCTAAAGTTATGGATCAATGCTGCATAAATAGATAGAGTGCTTTTCACATGCCCTTCTAGGCTCGTGAGCGCGTGAGCACCATCAGTAAGAATACGAGCCATTCATTTCAGTGCAACCTGGAATTGGCTGGAATGATTGTGGGTTGGAGAACAACACTGTCCATCACGGCATTTTAGTTGATCCGATGGCCCGGTCAGGCGTCCAATGCTCCCGAAACCCCGGAACGTGGAGTGAAGATCAACTGATTGTTGACCATCATCTCCAATTCTGATTGAAGCAAAGCATTTTGACAGCGCCCCCGCATCAAGACATCACATCAACCTCAAAATCAGCATGACTCGTTTGTTGGTGGTTCGACTGCTTCATCGCAGTCAACGACATGTATTTTGCCCTCTTCTACCACTTATTCCATTCCCTTCGTCCCTCGACATTACCCATATTAATACTGTAGCAGGGCAGTCCCTGAAGTCGAAATCATGAAAATCAATAATACCCACCAGAAAAAGACAACCAAACTCCCAGACGTCCAAGGCTTTGAAGGAATGTATGAGCAATAAAAACAGAAGAAGCGAATCAATGCAGCAATTCGAGAGGCAGTCCAGTTCATAGGGGACCTTCGACGAACTGAGCGAGTCCTCAAGCAACTAAATGCGCTCAAAGCATTGCGAAGCCAGCAAACATGGTGCTCAGAACAATGGTCAGACCCCATGTGCGGCCAGCCTCAATGACGACAGCACTGTTGCTCTTTGCGGGTGATGAGCTATCGTCTCCATCGTCTCCTGGGTTGCCAGTGTAAACAGTGTTGGCGTCGTCGGTGGCACTAGCTGTCTCCTTGGCGGCAGCCGTAGCGGTGGAAGTTGTGTTGTATTTCTTGGGGTTGGAGGCACCGCATGGGTGGTTCTGACGACAGTCCGAGGCACAAGAGGAACTGCCCTTGCAATCCTCAACACACTGGTTACCCCATTCCTGGCAAACGTAGAAGGGCAGAGTCAGGGAATATTCGGACACATTAGGTTGCTTCCCATCACCGCAGACACAGCCGTAGGTAAGGGTTTTCTAGGGAGAACAGGTTAACCCATGTTGAAGTCATAGACTGGATAACAAAACTTACAGGATCACAAGTGTTGACCTTGGTGTCTCCCTTGCTGAACTGCCCACAAATCATGGGGCAAGTTTCGATCTCATTCTGGCACCACACGCCTACAGTCGTGTTAGCGTCTGCATCTTGATGCAGTCGTTGAATATTTACTCACGGCGTTGCGACAAGGGTACACTATCGGGGTCGATAACGTAGTCGGCATTGACAACGGTAACGGCTGAGGCAGCAACGGCCAAGACGATTGTTCGGAGAGAAGGCATTATGATGACGTATCCGTGTCTTGTAATGAAAACCGATGGTGTTGTATATGCTGGGATGTATGTATGTGGATTTGTATGTGTATGCGAGTCCAAAAGTTCGTAAACGGTAAAGATTAATGACAAAAGGTATGAGTTTTCTTTGACGGGGAGTCAGCGGTTTTAATTCATTTGCATGTTGACTCTTTCCTTTTCAAAATAAGGAGAGTGCGTATAGTCTTGGGGAAGGAGAGGTATGAAGAGGCCATCGCTAAGACAACCGGAGCAAGAGGCATGGGCTCAACCATGTTTCACTTACAGATTCAGGTAAGACTTATGGAGGAGTCACGACGCCAAACTCAAGCAAAGCAAGAACGAAAGATGAAATGCAATGTTAATATGACGAGTTAGCGACTGTCGAGAATCAAGACCGAGTCTGATATAGCGAGCGTATCAAAAGCAGGTGATGAGAGACGAGGAGGACGAAGAAAAGGTCGAGGAGGTCTGAGACATTTCAATCATGGCCCCGGCTATTCGGGAAATGGGTACATTTCCTCTTCTACCGTCAGACCCCAGATGGCTACCGCTGGGCTACTGCGTTAAAAGAAATGATCCGTAGCAAAGCTGAGGCGAGACCCGAGGCTGGTCGATATCATGACCACAGACGTAGCACCAGTAGCACCAATTTTCTCTTAGTGAGCAGGGGACTTTAGGAGCAGAGTAGCGATATTGGGCTTAGCTTTGACATATCCCAGCAGCCATGGGACCTTATTTGCTCCATATCGTCCACCACTCGGCGCATTCTGTACCCAAGCCTGCCAGAGGCTAGGCCCGATAGACTCGACTAGTGCGGTCCGCCGCTGGAGCTTGGGCTTTTTAGGGCGGTCTGGAGAGGCTTTGGCTGATATTCTATGACCGCAATCTCCAAGGCCCTTGATTTTAGGAGCCGCGATTAAAAGGAGTTGATACTATTATCGATTATTATTGTAACAGCAGCCTGGTCTCTGATCTTCAGAAGATCCCAATGGGAGATCTTACGTAGTATTGAATTGAGTCTTTTAACCCAACACTGACTGGCTCTTGTCAGATGCCCCATCCTCGCCATCATGGCCATACGAGTGGAGGAGGTCTTCCTTCGTCTCCTCTCAACCACCTGTCTTGCCTGTCTGGAGCTTGGCTTTGTGGCGCGAACGGTCGACTATAACAGACTCCACATAGTCATGAAGCGATATGAGCCCACTGCTGCACATTTGTTATGATGGTTTTCTCATTCTGCATCACTGAGTGCATCTTTGACCGCGAGAACGACGCGTGCCAGTTGGTGGTTGAGGTCGCTCACAACATGTACGAGCCCACCATGATCACGTCGGAGGATTCCTTACGGATGATTAGCCACTCGGATGCAAGGATGGTGGCCAACTGTTCCCATAAAGGGTAACTCTGTTCGGTGCTAGGCATCTGGACCAGCCAACGCCCTTCGTATTTCTTGCATGCAGGCGGGGCATGTCACTGAACCCTTTGATAACCCCGCGCTGCGATGCACGCCGACGAGAACATGATGCTACTATGTATGGATATCGCGCCAATGGTTGGTGTTGATGATATCTTTTGTGTGTTTATGTATGGAGCTGACGCGGCCAGAGGAACCCTTGGCTTGCGTATCAAAAACACTCTCCCAAAGAAGCGAGCACGGTTGCGCATTTTTGTGAGGTATCACACATGAAAGTCAAGCATCATGACTTGGTAACCCAATATCGCAAGTGAAAAGACACTCTGTGTGGGCTATGACACTCGGCAGCGGAGTGCGTCTGGAGATACGACCAGCTAATGGCTTAACCGAAGGCCAACTCCGCTCGTCTCGTACAAGATAGTCACTTCGTATCGAATCGTGTTCGTTTGTTACATGCTGACATCTATCGATTTGAGGACACTTGCATGATCTGTGTTCACCGATGGCTTGAACCATGATGACTGGGTAAAAGGATAAATCCATTAGAGAATGGCCAGCCACGACTTGAAGAAAAGCCTCCAGATTCCACAAGGTGGAACAGAAACCTTCCCCCACATTCATGATGATCTCTCTTGTTGGAAGGTATCTGTAAGACTGTCGGTGTGTCTATCATGGCGCATGGAACCTCATGTCTGTGAATTAGCTACCATTCAACACTCGCCAGCCTCTTCATTTCCCTTGCTTCTTATGGTTTGAGATACAGTTTGGCGGAGAACAGCTGACAAAGTCTCATGCCATTGGAAGAGTTCTGTGGCTTGAAGTAAAACTGTCAGAATCTCATATGCATGATGTGCGTTGCATCCTTAGTAAGCCGCAGTTGATGAGATGTCGAGGTTATAAATCTAGGCTCCGCTGCATTCCGAAAGCTTAGACGTCCGGCATCCGACTTCTTCGGCCGGGCACGGAACGGACGTGGCTTTCTAGCTCCGTGATTGACTATGAAATGCCGGCCGTGACTACGGTGGTACTATGTTATACCCTTGTAAGTCTTTTTTGTTGCTTGTTATGCCATCTTCTTGTAGGACAAGCGTTTGAGCACATCGCATCACAGCCATCAGAAGGGTGAGTTTCCTGAAACTTATCTGACTTGAGCATTAATGATTGACCATATTTCCATTCATACATGATATCTTGTGAAAGAATGTGTGTAACATTCTGGGTAACCGTATACAGAGTAGAATTGCACAGCTGAGAAAGCTGGAGGTGATAAAGTTTACTGGTGCGATCCCGACTCCCATGGACCGGGGCGCCGGCCCCTCCATCAATCGGAAAAAAATAAGCTGCATGGCCGGGACGGCGCCGTATTCTGCGACTCTCTACGACATCACATCCATCCAATCCTTCCTTTCAATTGGAACAGGTCTTCGCCACTACACACGCTACTATACCATGTGCCTGGCTGGATCTCACCCTCTCCTCGCGTATTGATATCATCAGTATCCTTTCTGATGACTTGTGCATGATCGGATGTTTCTAACACTCCGCAAGCCCAATCCTTGCGCTTTGTCAACTAAAAAGCAGGGCTGCAAGCCTGCCGTCCATGGGCTGTTATCCTGACTCGCCAATACGACTTCAACCGTTCATCAACATCAACATCACTCGACTGGATCGATTGAATCACCGTTACCATCTTTTGCGATACAACTATAACCATTAAATCACTTACAAGTCAATACCATCGACACCCGCATATCGAAAGTTTCTTCATCAGCAACTTCAACATTCAAATTGTGCAGTCTTGGATCATCGCATGGTTGAATGGCGACTGCGATAGATCAAGCGCCTGGCAACGGCCATTTCGGCGCCAGCGCACCGACTGCGGACGATTCTGAGACACAGACCGGAGTTACCGAAGTGTTTGAGACACCACGCACATCCTTCGAGCACGGCCCAAACGACAGCAATCATGGACAACACGAAGCGACCTCATCACCACTCTCTCCAGTAACTTCGCCGCCGTACTGGCTCAATACACGCGGTGGTCATCAACGAACCATATCAAATATGTCGGCCGAATCTGTTCTTCCTGCCGGCGCCATTACCCTCCGTGATAACGAAGCGAGCGACTTCGACGACCGCAATAGTGCTTGCTGGGCCAAGAGTGTTGAGATCGTGAGCTATACTATAGTTAACGGTAGTGCGACAAATATCGGGGCTTTTGTGGTATGGAATATCCGTGTCGAGGCTCTCAATGTGAGTGATTTGGTCGTTCGGTAGTGACGTGCTGGCTTGAAGTTGGCTGTTAACTGACCACGATGATAGGGAAGTTATATGAATATTCGGAAACGCTATTCGGAGTTTGACGAGTTTCGATACCGGCTGGTTCAGACTTTCCCCGGATTCGAGGCAGCTGTTCCGGCGCTTCCGCCTAAGAGTGTCATCTCCAAGTTCCGGCCTCGGTTCCTTGAGAAAAGGCGGGCAGGTCTACAGTACTTTCTCAAGTGTGTATACTGACGCTTTCAGTTCGATATTATGCTGACCTTCTTAGTTGCATATTGTTAAATCCAGAGTTTTCTGGCTCACCAGTACTCAAGGAGTTCCTCTTTGCATAGCGTTACTATCGTTTCAGCATCTTCTCTTCTTTGGATTTGTTTGTTTACCTTAGGGTCTCATAAAAGGGAGGCCTCTCTGTACAAAGGATATATTGCTTGGCTTGGTCTCACGCACATATGCAGCAGCCAGCGATCCATATTAATGATAATGAGTTGGATGATCTACCACACGTGGCCTTACACGGTGTCTTGCATGCTTGTCTGTTTCAAGCTTCGTCTTGATTCGAAAGCCAAGATAGGACCAAGATTTGGGAATGCCACACGAAACAGTCAAGAGTGCTTTAAAGCCATAGCGGTGCTCTGCCAAGGCGGTATCGGCTCTGTCCATCGGCATGTCAGCACTCGGCGTTTAAGCTTTCGTATCCGAAAGGGCTGAGCATAGACGCCAGGGCGCAGCCGGGAATATTGGTCGCTAACTACAGGCGCGCAATGCTAGCAGTTAAGCTGCCTGGCCTTGAATGAAGCTTAACATGCCCATGTGGGTATTGTGAGGCTTAGAGGGTATGCTGTTACGCATCAGCCAATGAGTAAGTCTCCTACTGGTTTACGTGCCGCTATTCTAACACTTGCCAGCCATGAGTCTGTCGGTATGTAACGGCATTACCAAGCACCGCAAGTCTCGATCAAACAATCTATTGAAATTTTTACGGTGATGCCAATGGTCTTTGCAGGATTGCCAAGTGCCGTTCTTCCGTGACAAGAATGACAAGAACTTGCTGGTTTCTGGGCAGCGGCTGATAGTAAAGGCAGGCTTTATAAGAAGCACAAGAATCCAGACTCTGGACTAAAGAGAATCAGTTGTTATGAATTCAGCCAGTTTCCCTCTTTCTTGTTTCTCGATGTGATTAAAGGCCTTTTCCAAGGATTTATTCGCCATCATCACCAACTTTCCCTCCTACCCCCACACTCTCAACCCAGTTTCGACCCCACGACCATGACGCAAGTCGATATTCTAGAACACCGTTGTTTGATGTTACCGGTTTTAGTGCCAGCCCCAAACAATATGGAACTGGAGGGGACCCCGCGACAATCGCCGTTAGGCTTAACAGCACCACTAACAGTACCATCCCGCCCGCGTACTGACTCCAAATTCTCAGTCGTCAGCACTGCGTCATCTTCTACTGCTACTGGCTCGCTCTTCACCACTAAGACAAAAGAATACATGGACTCTCTGCGACCACCTTCGCCAAAGCAATTCGAACGAATTGCTTTCGTGCAACAACAGCGCGAACAAGAAACAAAGCGCAGAGATCGCGAGCGCAGGCGATGGTCGCGCGAAGTCCAGCGTCAGCGCAATAGAGCTGCCAGTATGTCGACAGGCAGCCAGGACGATCAGGCGCAAGCGCAAGCTGCGCGCACTATACAAAAAACATTTCGAGGCTATCGCGTAAGAAGGGAGATGCAAGGGTTTGGTTTGGATGCAAGTACACGATGGGTCACTGCGATACGAGAAGCGCAGTTTCGACAAGCAACACTACCACGACCGAAAACTGAAGCTGACGAGGGTGCTTTTGACAAGTCAGAAGCCGACGATTTTGCCAGACACAGGTCGGCGAGTGCTCGAGAGAAGTGGAAGAAGGCCAGTGCCGTTGCACGACGAGCTGGTCATGATGATCTCTTGTCCGATTCAGAATCATTCGAATCCTCCTCAGACGAAGATGCGTCGCCTGCAGAACGAGCTGCTGCAAGAGCGAGGCGTGAGAAAGCTACTGCTGCTCGGAAACATGAGGCGCGCATGATGGGTATCCGATACTTCCTCGAGATGGTCGACCAAAAACATCGCTACGGAAGTAACCTCTGCCGATATCATGAAGTTTGGAAACAAACAGACACAAGTGAAAACTTCTTTTACTGGCTTGACTATGGCGAAGGCCGGAGCGTTGAGGTTGAGGGTTGTCCGCGCGATCGACTCGAGCGGGAACAAGTTCGATACTTGTCTCGTGAGGAGCGCCAATATTACCTTGTCGAGGTCGACAGTGAAGGGAGACTATGCTGGGCGAAGAACGGCCAGCGCATCGATACCACAGAACAGTTCAAGGATAGCATACACGGTGTGGTGCCTGTGGACGATACCACGCCGGCCTTCAGCGCAGCAGCTAAGCCTGAAGATTCGCAATCCCTGGAGTCTGTCAGTAGCTCCAGTTCCGATTCCTCACTGGAGTCTCGACGAGAGGCAGACCTAGCAGCCAAGTATGCAACACCTGGCTTTGATAACAGTCAGGGAATAAACAAGGTGACGCAGATTTCAGCGTCAACTATATTCAACAAGTTAATGCGCAAATCTGTCAGGAAGAACACATGGATCTTCGTTGCAGACACAAGCTTTCGGATGTACGTGGGTATCAAGGACTCTGGAGCTTTTCAGCACTCGTCCTTCCTCCAGGGTAGTCGGATATCGGCTGCTGGGCTCATCAAGATCAAGAATGGCCGACTGTCATCTCTCTCTCCACTTAGCGGACACTACCGACCACCCGCTGCGAATTTCCGTGCGTTCGTTGCGAGCTTACGGCAGTCGGAAGTCGACATGAGCCACGTCTCCATCTCCAAGTCGTATGTAGTGCTTATCGGTCTTGAGACGTACATCAAGACAAAGCGCAAGGGCAAGGACTTTGCTCAGCGTGTGGGACATAGGAAAGACAAAATCATAGCTCCTGAAGAGGCCGCGCGTAGGGAGGAGGAAGCGAAGGATAAGAGCGAAAGTGCAGCGAAAGAGAGGGAGATACTCCGACGAGAGGAGACAGAGAAGCAGGAGGGTAGACCTGTGAAGAAGGTTTTGAAGAAGCTGGGTATCAAGCCGACAAAGGAAGAGAAGCAGGCTGCAAAGAGAGAGAAGAAGGAAGATGTCGAGAGGATGCAAGCATAAACATGGGGAGGCTTTGGTGGGCGGTAAGGTGTTCTGGTTTTCTGTATTATACCCCAACATATAGAGCGCTGTTTGAGTTATGATTCACGACCTGAAGCACGAATTCCTATAACATTTCATGAATGATTCCTCCGTTCAAATAATCCTCAAGTGCTATGTGATGTAAATCAAGTATTGCCCTCCAATGTAAAGCGCTTGTTTATGTTAGGCTTATGATTTCCCATGATAACGAGTACCTAGGTATCCATCCAGAAGAGAGTAAGAAAAATAAGACTGATCGTATAAATTGAAGATATAACCCATTTTGTTCTTGTCAATATTGTCTCTAATCATGTTCGTCTTTGACATACCCTATAGCCATAACTGTATTGAAACCTCACATTTTTGAAAACAAAGCATTCTGTGCACAATGTTAACGAGAAACTATCTACGTACGTATGCGAAACTTAGAGGAGACATACGAAAAGTTCTCGCCACGAAAAAAAAGAATGAGTTCAAGTCCAAGGAATCTTTTTCAACCCCAAAACTCGTGAGTCATATCCATTAAAGGATATTAAGTATGGTACTTTATTGACTTCGCCCTCCTTTTCAGTATCCCAACTAGACCTATGTTGGCGAGTAAGTTCTCAATGATAAATAGTCGATATTTATCGTAGTTGGCGAAATGAAGATATCCTGCCCATGATTGATGATTAATTGAGGACGGAAGACACGACCATCCCGTCCTGTCTTGTTTGGTTGTCGCAGGTGGCTTCAGCGTGCATATGCCCTGTAAATTTGCATTTGTCAGTGCGCTGCAGTGGCTTTAGCGGTGCCATCCCCCTGAAAGTGCAAAAACACTGGCGTTCAAAACCTTGAAGTGCAGGCGCGAGACGGAGCCAAGCTTCCATTGACTGCAAACGTGCGGTACTGATCGATCGTACTCGCACCAAGCCGAGCAGCAAACCCATCGAAAAAACCATCAACATCGAGCGGCGCCATCGCCAAACTGAGCTGGCGGATTCAGAGAAACTCATCCTTGAAACCATGCCAGGCATTTTGACGTCTCCCAATGGCTTCCGTCACCCGTTCATCGCGGCGCGCTGAAGCTCCGCACCAGCATCACTCGCATCACCACCTGACGCCCCCAGCAGGTGTATTCGCCCATGCCCAGGGTGGAGGAGGAGGTGGGCGCAACAAGAGGGCACTCGACACCCACGATCGCGATTTTGATGCGATCAAACCCAAGAGAACGCGATTTACGGTCGAGATTCTCGCAAAGGGCTCTCACGGACTCCGTGACGCCGATATCGACAACAACAAAGCGCCGCCACCTACGCGCAAAACTGCTGCAACGCCTACAGTGGCGAGTGCGACACCAAACCCCCCTCCTCCGACAACCGACAACGCGACACCAAAGCCGAAGCAAGAACAGACCCTTACAAAACACCAGAGCAAAGTCATCAATGGCATTAAACATGAACTCGATCGGTTACAGCCTCAGCCGAGCGATACCAATACCAAGGAACAGGGCCGCAAACTGCGCTCTCAGGAAGCCTCAAGGTTCAAGAGTGAGCTTTCTGCCTATTTTCCTGAATACGATGAGGTGATTGGAAATGAACCCAAAGAGCAGCGTAAGTTCATAAAAATTCCCATCGCTTACCTAAGTGTTACCTTTTCAATGCAGTGTTTTCTGACTCTTTATAGAACTGTTCAACATAGATACGCCCATAGTAATTGTCGATTCTGATCCGCGACGCGCTGTTTCAGAAAACCAACGCGCGATCCCACAATCTCCCCACCCCGCAATTGAATACCCCGTACGAGGATATGGCGATGCCCTCTTCTACAACGTATTTGATTGTCAGCAAGTCGATCTAGGATTTTTAGAATCGCAGTCCAAGAATAAGACTGTTGAAGATCCCTTACCTGATAAACTATTCCAACCAATCCATCGTCGAGCTGAACGATTGGAACGTTCGATACGAAATACTGAGAAAGGCCGAGCTCAGCATGAAAAGGACCAGATCATTCGACTTCTCGAAGGCCTTCAAGGCCATGATTGGCTGAGAGTCATGGGCGTGAGTGGCGTGACAGAAACGAAGAAGAAGACGTTCGAACCTGCTCGCAATCACTTCATCAAGGGCTGCCAGGCCATTCTCGAAAAGTTCCGAAACTGGGTTTTGGAAGAGAAGAGACGAAAGATGGAGAAGGATAAAGCCCGCGCTGAGAAGGAGGAAGAAGAAAACTCCTCGAGCGAGGATGAAGATGAAGATGAAGCTGGTGATGATACTGGCAACGGTGATAGCAGCGACTCGACTTCACCAGCAAAGCAACTTCAAGAGGAAGCCATGGCCAGATCCAAGAACTCTAAAGGGTCAAAAAATCGCAAAGCGACACCTCAGCCACCTGCAGCCAAAGCTCCTCGCCCTGCAAAAGCACCACCAGCTCCGAAGCCAGTAGAGCCACCCAAGGAGTTCAAGTCGTTCTTCAGCAAGAGGTACGAACGCGAGAGCGCTCTGCATCGACAAAGGCGTACAGGAAGGAAGGTAATGGCATGGGGTCTACCCATTCCTGAGATACCCCAGGTTGATTTTGATTTGCCGGAGGAATACCGTGATGAAGATACCCTCAAGGTCCGGGCGAGGAAAAAGCGCCGAGACCGAAGACGCAGCAAGCAGTGAGTGGCATTGTTTGGTTGCTTGTAATATCAGCAGAGGCGAAGAGGATTTGAAGGTCGGTTATAGGTACTAAATGGTTTGGCGTTTGGGAAGGATCTGAGACGTCCTGGCAAGGGCGAAGGTATACAGTTCTCGGAACGAGGTTGTATTTATGCCTCGATAGCTATCATGAGATACTGTGCTAGAAATTATATCCTGTTGAAAACCAAGATGGACCGTGGAGCAAGCGATACGTGACGCCTGTTTGTGTTGCTTGAGGTCTATTCTGTGAGTTGAGAAGCTACACGACATGCAAATATACGTTAGGAATCAGGAAATGCCAAAAATGTAGACCAACCTCTTCCTTTGTTCTTAGTTTAGTAATATGGGCAAATGTACATGTACCTGTGCTTTTATTTTCTTCGTGTAGTTGTGGTTGGAGATACCAAGGAAGTAGTAGCTTTTTATTGTTGTATGGATTCATTGATAGAACAAGGTACGTACTAACTACCGCGACTACCTCGCCCAAAACCGAGCCTCATTAATTTAAGTGGTCCGTGCACACCCAGCTTGCTGCAACGCGCCGCGAGCTGTCTTCCCTCTTTTGCAAAGTTCACGACAAAAGGCAATAGACGGTCTTTTTTCAAAGTTTGCGCGTGTTTGCGCTTTTTCACAGCATCCGAATTTCTCAAATATTTGCTCTTTGCTACTTAATCTTAACATTCTCTTTAATAACTACCCTTCGCTCTCTTGTCGACACCTCTCCCGCCCAACCTACCTATCTCCGCAAGCCCCGTTCAGATTGCGCCGACTCCTCAAACAAAGCTCACGACTGCGCGACGAATCTGATAGCGATCATACATATGCTCAGCGACCCCGAAGGCTCTACCGGCTTGCGCATATTCTAGACTATTCCATCGATGCTGCATTGGTGAACGCAACCTCGCAGGGGCCCTCTGGCCTTCGTTTCTTTCACCCTGCCTCCCAGTCAGTCGAAATGGCTACGCTCGCTATACCGCAGGAGCCTGCGCCTGGGACTCACTCTCTCCTCAGTACAGATGATGCATTAGCATCTGCGCAGGATGAATCAGTGCTAGAGTTTTTCGTTCTAAAGCAGGAAGTCAACCTCGAGGTCAACTTTCGCGATAAGCGCATTGATGGAACGACTGATGTTTTTGTGGTGGTATTCAAAGACAAGATTGATGAGATTGTTTTGGACGTCGCGGACTGCGAGATTGACACCGAAAATGTCTACGTTGCTGAACTTAGAGAGTCCAACGGCGACCTCATTGAGGGCCAGAAACGGAAGACGATCGTGACTTATAATGATCCATACGCAAAATTCAACCACCCAGCAAGCTGGAGTTTGAGAGCCGACCATCACGATATTCGTCGCAAACGAGCTCAGTCGATATTTCGCAGCCGCAAGAGCGATGTCCCCGCCGAGAATAGAGAGTTCGAGGGGTGCACACCGGTCTATCGATCGCTGAAGGTGAACCTGCGTGGTAGAGCCGAGCCGGATCGCCCGAGACTTATCATTAGGAAGTCGATGATAGGCCTTGATCCGACCGAGAGGACGAACAAGCAATACAAAATCACCATACCCTTTACTCACGCGAACCCACGAGACGGAATACAGTTTGTCGGCGTCGACCCCCTTGACAATCGGTTCACACACATGTACACGCGAAGCTCGATACATCCAGGAACTTCATCATGTATATTTCCATGTGTTGATGACCACGGATCACGTTGTGATTGGAGAATATCGATAAAATATCCCCGTACTTTGGGTGATGCCTTGCAGCAAGCGCTCGCCACACAGCAGAACGGTAGCAACCCAGACAAGATGCAGATCGATGGCCAAGAGCGAATCCACAACCTTGCCGAAGAAGACAAGCTCCGTGAGATGTCGGTTGTCTGCTCAGGATTCCTTATGGAAGAGACCGTGGATCCCGAGGATGATCACAAAAAAATCATGACCTTTGAGTCCGAAAAGAAGGTGTCAGTGCAAAAGCTTGGGTTTGCAGTTGGGCCCTTTGAGCATATCGATCTTTCTTCTGAGTGCCGAACAGAAGAGGACGAAGTTAAGCTTGGAATGAATGCGCTCAAGGTCCACGCCTACTGCCTACCACATCGTGCCGACTGGGTTCGCAATACAGCAGCAGCCATCACTATGGCAGCGGATTTCTTCACCTTCACATTTGCTCGATATCCATTTGGCAACTTCAAACTCTGCTTCCTTGACGATATGATTCAAGACACTGTCTCTCTCTATTCCATGGCTTTCATCAGCAATCGATTGCTTTTCCCAGAAGACATTATCGACACCGAAATCGACGTCACCAGAAAGATCGTTCAGACACTCGCCTACCAATGGATTGGCATCAACATGATACCTAACACAAGAAATGACTTGTGGCTCATTATTGGCATTGCGCATTTCATGACGGATCTTTTCATGAAGAAGCTTTGCGGAAACAATGAATATAGATTCCGGATGAAGACATTATCTGACAAGCTTGTTCAAATGGACGTCGACCGACCTTCTCTATACGATCTTGGTCCTTACCTACATCTGGGAGAGTTCGAGATGGACTTTATGATTCTTAAAGCTCCTGTGATTTTCTTCATCCTTGATAAGCGGCTCATCAAGGCGTCGGGAGGGCATGGTCTAACACGTATTCTCTCCAAGATGTTGACGAAGGTCCAGATCGAAGGGTCTGACAAGGCTACTATTCTCGAAACGGAGAAGTTCAGGACCACCTGTGAGAAAGGTGCCAAATACCGGCTCGAAAGCTTTTGGAGTCAGTGGGTGTATGGCTCCGGATGCCCGCGCTTTGATGTGAAAGCAAAATTCAACAAGAAGAGGCTTTGTGTTGAGCTTACGCTGAACCAAATCCAGCTCTCGGCTGTCAAGAAAGCCCCCTTAGAGAAGGACGATTTCCTACGCGTTGTTAAGGAGCGTCGCTCTGGTGTTAAGCCAGGCGAGGTGCAGCCCCTGTTTACTGGACCGATGACCGTTCGAATCCATGAAGCAGACGGTACCCCCTACGAGCACATCTTGGAGATCCGTGAAGATGCCACAAGATCAACTAAATTCGAGATTCCGTATAATACCAAGTACAAGCGGCTAAAGAGGACCCGCCGTATGAAGGAGAAGCAGAATGTCGGTGCCAGCATGGATGCAGAGAACCTGGATGACACACTGCTCTACTGCCTAGGAGACGTCCTCCAAACACCAGAGGAACAAGCCCAATGGGAGTTGATTGATTGGGATCCCGAAACTGAACGAAAGATGGACCAGGAGTCTTATGAATGGATACGTGTGGATGCCGACTTCGAGTGGTCTTGTGATATGAAGAGGACCCTGGAGCCGTACATGTACGTGTCACAGTTGCAGCAAGATAGAGATGTTGTCGCCCAGCAAGATGCTATGTTGTATTTGACGCATGGCCCTCTTCATCCAATCGCATCAGGATTCCTCACGAGGACGCTTGTGGACCGTCGCTATTTTCATGGTATTCGTACCATGGCTGCCGAAGCTTTGCCCCGGCAGGCTAATATCAAGGATCTGTCAATGCTTGGCCTGCGGCAACTCATGAAGGCTTTTAGCGAAATGTTTTGCCACAAAGGTACCAACCAGCCAAAGCCCAATGACTTTTCGGACAAGAAGCAATACAACGTTCAGTGTGCCATCATCAAGGCTATCGCCCAGGTGAGAGATGCACATACCTACAAATGTCCGCTTGAGGCCCGTCAGTTTATACTGGACCAACTCCTTTACAACAACAACGAGGACAACCCCGTCTCTGACCATTTCTATATCGCTACTCTTGTGGAGGCGCTTGCTACGTCGCTAATCCCTTCCAAACAAGACGATTGGCTTGCCATGCAGAACAAGATTCCCAACGAGAATGAAAAGCAATTCCTCGAAAAGGCTATTGAGCAGATCGAGAGAGTCCTGCGACGAGATGAATGGACAAATTCATATCAGAATGTCTGGACCATTGCTGGTCTGAGTGCCAAGCAGCGGTTGATGAAAGCAGAGGTGATCCCAAAGAAGTACAGCGACTTCGGCCAGTATCTCTTGGACGGAACTCGAGATCTCATTCGAATCAAGGCATTCGAGGCTCTGATTGACCTGGGGGCTATGTTGGACCCAACAGTGTTTTCATTCCTGACATACTCACTAATCACTGACCGTTCGCCGTATGTTCGAAACAAACTCATCGAGGCGGCTGCCTCTGGACTTGCAGCCATTGCTTTCGGTGAGCATGCCAAGGTTGCTAAGAACGACCCACCACCAGAAGATGAAGAAGGGGACCTCCTACTTGTCCAAGACAGTAACCAGGAGATCGAGGCACGAAAAGAGATGTTTGCGAGAAAGGAGAACTTGGATGCAGCACTTAAGGCACTACGAAGAGAAATGGACGAGACTTATGGAGGTGACGAGCGACATTACAGTATTGCAATGCGTAAAGCACTGGACCACCCAAATCTTGGGCGTGGTGAGATGGAAAGCATGCTGGATTTGGCGGCGATGATGTTTGAGGAGGCTGGAGACTGGGTTATTACACTGCCTTTACCCAAGGCCTGGAAGGTGGAGAGAGAGAAGCCAGTGCAACAGCTCGGCAATCGCGTAAGGCTGCATTATTTTCGAATAGGCGTGATTCGATGCTAACTTGACACAGTTGATTATGAAATTCAAAGCTCATTACAGGACGAAACCCAAGGAGCCTGTTGTCCAAGCACCTCCTCTTCCACCCCCAGCTCCCCCAGCCCCTCCGGTGGAGCAGAAGCGACCTGCACCATTGCAAAAATCATCATCTATCAAGATCAACACTCACAAGTCGGCCACTGTTCAACGCCCGAGCGTGCCCCCTCCTCAGCGCACCAGTGCCACGGCCTCCCCAGTAGTCCAAAGCCCAAAGCCTACTCAACCCAAACAAGAAAGTGACACTATCGTTGCATCGCCGGTTCTGTCTCGGCAACCAAGCGCTTCGTCCTCATCAGGCTCGAAACCTTCTTGGCCCGCAGAACCTTCCTCTGCTTATAGCATCAAGCGACCTCGGCCAGATAAAGATGAGCATCACACTCCCGCACCAAAACGTCCAAAGGTCGACAGGCCCTTTGGGCCTGATTCAGGTGTCGTCAAGAAGAAGAGCAGAATGGTTACACTCAAGGTTGCTCCAAATCGCCTGGTTATTGCAATGAAGAGAGAAAAGAAACCCAATGCGAATGGCAGAGTATCTCTCCCGTCAGGCGTGCCCAGAGATGGCCCGCCCCCTGCATCTAATTCGAAGTCTGATTCCATCACGGCTAAACCAGCCAGAAAGCCTCTGCCTGGTGACGCAGTCCGAAGACCTTTGCCTGGAGGTCCCACTTCATCACCGCAGCCTGCACCAGAGAGGAAGATTTCACTAAATACGCATCCGAGCTCGACATCAAAGCCCAAGTCCGCAAGTCCTGCGACGAATCAACTCCCTCCTGCAGCAACACCAACCCAACGGCCTAAAATCAAGATTATTCGAAAGCCGCAACCACCACCACCAGCTTCTTAGAAAGGATCGAACGAACCTTCAACTTTTTTGAGTGATAGTTTTTTAGCACTCCAATCGCAAAAATGCCGAGTTGAGTCAGACCAACGCAAGATGCCACCACATCTTTGTTGAAAGCTGCAGTCAGCCCACTGGCATGTACTACGCACTGTGCGCCTATCAGAACTTCCTCTCATCTCTTCCTGCTTCGCCAACCAGGGAGGTGGCAACTGAACCTCATTCAGCTTCCGCACAATCATTTATGATTGCTAATTGTCGTTGAGAGCAAAATGTGACATGGATTATACTATACGAGCAGGGAACGAGGAAAGAATTTTGGACCTTAACGTTCGAGCGTAGAAGGAAGTGATGAGGCTTCATTGAAAAAAATATTGGTATAGGGAAGAGCGTATAAGGACGAGGTCCTCGAGAGCTTCATTTTCTGGCGTTGGGAGTGCAAGACAGCGTTCAAGTTGCGCCAGCAAGTTAGAGCGGCACGCAATGAGACGTCATGAGTATCAATGTAGTTTCAGGGTTGTATTCATCAAAATATCCCTTTCAACACCAGACATGCCTTTGACTGCGTTTTCGCGAATGGTAATCACTACATATGAATGAAGATAAATGATCAAACTTAGGCGATCTCGACCTCAAATTGGGTATTAACAAGTCTACAAGTATCCATCCTTTCCCTTACCCAAGAAATGTTTCTCCAATACTCCGTGACTAGCATAAAACAGCCAAAACTTTCACCCTCTGTCCACGTCAAGTCGAGTTGATCCACCGGAGGACATCCTATCCCTCAAAGTTATTTCTACCCTCTGTTGACTGGGCCTCAAGAAAGGCCTCTCTTAACTTGAGCCTGTCGAAGCCATGTTTGTTAACAAGGCGGTTATGAGCCTTCTGAGCGCGATCCTGCTGGAGGTCCTCACTGGCATTGGTGGGGGTGCGGGCAAAGTCCACGCTTGATGAAAATAGCAAGTCTGCATCATCGCGATCTGTCCAGATACCTTCGTGGCGGGGGGGCACCTCGCGACCTTCACTAAGGTGCTTCATGACGAGAAGGGCCATATTTCCTGGCGTGAGGGTTGTACGTGTGAGAGCTTCCACGACAATATGGCGCCTGTAGCCCATTGATTCATAGTGTGAAATCCATTTTTGGATCTCACGAGAATTCGATTTGTCAGAACTGCGAGTTTGACTATTCTGTGGAGTTTGGTTTCGCGTGTTGAAAGAGGCGGGAAGAGAGCGTCGGACTGCAGGCTGAGAGGCAGGTTTTGGGTTCGGTTTTGGGTTCGGTTTCGCCGAGGAAGCGGCTCGCCTCGGTGCAGTTTGATTTGCGAAGATGCTGTCTTGACGCCTTTTCACTGACTCAGTATGTGATTCTTGCCGTCTTTCATGAGACGATCTTTGCTGACGAGATTTGTTTAGGTGCAATGGTATTGGTGTGGAATCCAAGACCTGATGGTTCGACAATGGGGCGTCGTCGACAGATTGATGTCGAGCATCTCGCCTTGGGGTAGGCATTATCCCAAGGTCTTGAGATTCGTCTTGTATAGGAGGGAGAGGCGGAAGGTGCTGTGAGGCTTCACTTTCGCCAACATAATCCCGCCATTGAGCAATCCTACGAGACGTAGGGGATGGCTCTTGGGTGAGAGGTAGTCTGGAACCTAGCTCAGCATCTGGTGTTGATGGTATCTCATCGTCCTCATGATAACGCCTTCTCTTGGTCAATTGGCCGGACGAAGTAAATGGAAGCTGACCAACGGTTCGTTTTAATTTCGACACAGCAACAGGAGGCGAAGACCGCACATAGCTTTGCGGTATACCGCTGTCTCGGCCATCCTCGAAGTGAATGTCTTGTTTGTGGTTAATATCAGGAGCTACACCCTGTGACTCGGGAATTTCCTCTTCTTCTTCGTCTGCTTCAAAGCTTGCCAACTGTTCAAGGAAATCCCTCAGGTTCTCTTCATAGCAAAGCTGCAATTCGTTAACCGTGTCCTGATCTGGATCAACAAAGTCCAGATTCTCGGCAGTCCTACACCAGTCAATTATTTGGCTATCTTGATCGGTTGGGCCGGCGTTGATAGCCTGAGTAAGGTCAAATAGGTCGATGATCTTTCCATTGATATTGAGGCGTCTTTTAATGTCTCTATCAGTGGCAAAAATATACTCGTCGAGGTCTTGAAAGAAGCCGTGCCTGGCGAGAGCAAGAGGATCATCTTCTTGGTCATCCTCAATTGTTGGCTGAGGTTGATTGTGATTGGTATTCTGCAACGGCAATGTCGGTGATTGGGGCCATGGTGCTGTGCGGTGGCTGGGTTCTTTTGGGTTGGCAGTTGGTCGCTCTGGGGACTGTTGCACAGCATCCTTTTGTTGTTTTCTTTCCATTATGTTACGCCCTCCCATTGTATCTCTTGGGACATTCTCATCCGGGACAGTTTCTTCTGATGCTGTTGCTGCCATCTTCTCCAACACTTTTCGGTCAAGGATCTGCAGCTTTTTGATAAAGCGATCACGCCATGATTGTGCAGTATGCCGAGGATTCTGTACGTGTGAGTTTGGTTCATATTGTTGGCTTAGTGAAACTTACAATGCGTTCATACTCTTGCCAGATCTTGTTCCCCCTTTGCTCGGTTGGATGTTCCAGAGCCCACCTTGCAAGTCTCGCATCATCTTCAGTAGTGAAGGGAGTCCGTGTTGATTTTGAAGGTTGGTGGCTGCCCACAGGCCTTGGCTCGTCTGGGTGGCGCCCTATGAGATATCGATCTGGTACTTGAATATAGCCATGCTTGACGGAGTCTTGGATGAATTTGTATGAATATGATCCAGCAGGAACATCTTTTCTGAGCTGATCTGCGATGAGCATATCGGCCTGCCTTTCCAAAGGTACCACAGTGCCGCCATTTTGCTATCCCTAATTAGCGACACGCGAACAATGGTGATGGGATTAACATACCTTGATTAGATCTATCCAGTGAGATCTCATAGGCATCCGTTGCGCCAACCAAAACTTGGTGTCCTTGAAGATGGTACCGCCCTCGGCACCTTCGACTCCGTTGTATGTTATTCCTGATGCCATTGCGATGAGCAGGCCTTGCCTTCACTATGAAGGGATGCGGCTCTGCTCACTGAATATCGCGTCACAAGCTGCTGGACTTAAGGGAGCGCCAGTCAAGATGTTAAAGCCGGAAAGTGAGTAAAAATTCAACGAAAATTCGAGTATGAGTTGATAATTTCATCGCATGAGAGGACGCGCCCAGTATTGCGACAAAGTTGGTTGCCGCCTGCGGCGTTGATGTTCTTTGTCCACAAGTGACTGTAATGGAAGCTTCGCGTTGAATGGCATCGCGCGTTCACGTGCCACTTTGTAAGTGGTATTGTATTTACTTAACCGCGTTTAGAGTTGGTCTAAGTGCATAACCATAAAGGCGCTATGATTTGCTCGGCTCTCTGGTAAGCTTGGAAGGGTTTCTTAAAGAGAAACAGGGCTTGAATTATTATAGATTGCCTTCATGTAGGTAGTAACTTGAATCTATTTCTGGTCAATGAACTGTTTTGTTATACCAATACCTTACCCAAGCATTCTCTCCCACCTAACCAGAAACAGAACGACGTCAGCATCTTATCGATAAGAGCTTCTCGGGCTATCGCCGGTTATCGGCAGCTTGGACCATGGTTGCCATGGTAGCAACGATGGAGTGTTTACTTCCAATCAGAACCGAGGCCGTGGGACGAGCGGCCAGGATTATTTGGGTCTAAGCTGCAAGTTGCACGAACAAGGCAAAATAGATCCATTTACTTCAAGCTGGGCCTTGCTCTCTTCCTTTTTCCCTCCTCCTCTCCTTTCTCACTTTCAATCTCTTAACTCTCTCGCGCTATTAAGCTTACTACTAACCAAAGCAGGTTGTGTTTGTTTGTTTGTTCGTTCTTGTGTCTTTGTTTCTACCTACCTACCTCTCGAATTCGCATCTGCATTCACATTTTCACGGCCTAGCGAGAATTTACTGGGTTGCATGGGTTGAGTTGGCTTGTTGACCGTGAATAACCTAATCATGTCTTCCGAGGACAAGTACGAAACGTTGGAGAAGATTGGTGAGTCTATTGAGTTAGCAGTACTTGATGCGCCTATTAATTAGGCGCCGTTGTGCTGTCAATTGAGCGGCAACTCTAACTCGCTGTCTTCTTGCAGGCCATGGCTCCTTTGGCATCATCCGCAAAGTCCGTCGCAGGACAGACGGCTTCATCATGTGCCGCAAAGAAATCTCATATCTACGCATGTCCCAGAAGGAGCGCGAACAACTTCACGCTGAATTCCAGATTCTATCGCATCTGCGCCACCCAAATATTGTCGCCTACTACCACCGTGAACACCTCAAAGTCAGCCAGGACTTGCATCTCTATATGGAATACTGCGGCAATGGCGATCTCGGTCGCGTAATCAAGGACCTCGCACACAAGGGCCAGCGAGCTCAGGAAAGCTTCGTCTGGAGCATCTTCAGCCAGCTCGTTATGGCGCTCTACCGGTGTCACTACGGCGTTGACCCTCCAGAGGTCGGCGCCAATGTGCTTGGGTTGACACAAGGAAGTGCTGGCAATGGGCCCAAGGTTCCTGCTGGAACAATGACTATTTTACACCGAGATTTGAAACCTGAGAATGGTGAGACCGATAGTGGATACCTTTGTTTACATTATATGGTGCTAACAATGCTATAGTCTTCCTTGGCGAGGACAACTCTGTCAAGCTTGGAGACTTTGGTCTCTCCAAGATGATTAAGTCTCACGACTTCGCCTCTACCTACGTCGGCACTCCTTTCTACATGTCTCCCGAGATCTGTGCCGCCGAGAAGTACACACTCAAGTCTGACATCTGGTCGCTGGGCTGCATCATCTACGAGCTCTGCGCACGAGAGCCGCCTTTCAACGCCAAGACACACTTCCAATTGGTGCAGAAGATCAAGGAGGGCAAGTTCCCTGCCTTACCTGATGTCTACTCTCCCGAGCTCTACCAGGTTATTAAGGACTGTCTCCGGGTGAACCCTGACCGAAGACCCGACACTTCAGAGCTCTTGAACTTGCCAGTGGTCAAGTTGATGAGGAAGGAGAAGGAAGTTGTTGACCTGAACAAGTCTCTCCGTCAAAGGGAAGATGCCCTCCGTAAGAAGGAAAGGGATCTTAACGAAAGACTCTCCAACATGGAGAGGGAGAAGGACATAATCCGAGAAGAGCTGGACTCATCACTGCGGAGAGAGTGGGAGGTCAAGGCGCGTCTCGAGATTGACCGTCTTGCCAACGCAGAGATCGAGCAGCTCCAGAACCGCTTCGAAGCCGAAGTTCAGGCCCGCGTCGAGGCTGAACTGCAAAAGAAGACAGTGTCATTTGCCGGTTCAAGACCTGAGAGCCGAGAGGATGAGTACGCTTCATCAATGGGCAAGTCGGATTATAAGTCCGACTATCCTCATTCATCAATTGGCGGTAGCGAAGTCGAGTTCCCCTCTACGACAGATCTCAGCGAGTACTCTATTGATAGCCCCGAGGCGCCTCGAGAGACAAAGAAGACCGCTCGCACACCTTTCGGCCGTGCCCAGACCATGTTTGTAGGCAACCCGGCCGGTACACCCATGGACGTCGAGATGAATTCACCAAGTCCTATTGCTATTGCATCGCTTTCTCTATCACCTCGTCGCAATGGAAACACCAAGGCCCCTACTACCACAACTGCCAACATCTTCACCGCCAACGCCAACCGATCCTCTGGCGATTCTCGATGGGATCTCCCCCGTGATACCTTGTCCGATTCTGAAGATGAGGATATTATCCCGTCACCAACTCGAAACATCAAGTCTTCCAAGAACCCCTTCACTTCCAAGACGCGACCTGTCCTTACTTCGCAAAAGTCGGCCCCAATCAACCGTCTCAAGTCTCAGCCGTCAACTTCAGGCTTTGTGTCTAAGCAGATGCCTCCACCTGAGGCTCCGAGATCACCCACTCGTCGTCTGAGCAAGATTCCCTCTGCGGCGAACCTCCAGTCTGATGCAAACAACGCTGGACAGGGTTTGACGCGTGCATCATCTCTCAACAACAAGAAGAACAGCAGCAGTACCGACGATGTACTGGGCAAGGTTGCTGCTAAGAATAACATTCGAGGCCGTACCCTCGTTGAGCTTCAGCAGGCTCGCGCAGGTGGCCGCCCCATGAGCGCCATCGTCATGCCCAGCACGGGAGAGAACGTCAGCCCCAAAAGGGCATTCCGTGACCGCATCCCTGCTGAGCGCAAGTCGAGCGGTGACGAGCCCGTGGCTGTTTGGGACCCGGAACGAGACGAGATGCCTAGTCCTTTCCTGGTCCGACAACAGCGACGGATTGCCCGGGTGTAGTCCGCCTCCGTGCTGGTCGCATGAAAAGAAGAAGTAATAAGAAGAAGAAGAAGCAGCACGTGTGGTTTGTCGTTTGTTTTTACCTATGCATTAGAGGCGAGCATCATGATATTGCTTTCAAGGGTCTGCGTTACTCTTACATACCTCTTGTCTCTCGTTTTGATTCCCCCTTTCATTTGTCCCGGTGCAAGCTGAAAGAGAAACGAGAGGCTTTTCCCAATATCCCCCCTCCCCCCTCATACGTGAGGGTTTGGAAACGAAACATGGGCACACTTATGGGCGTTTTTGGCGTGAACACATGGATCATGGCATGCATGGAATGGATTGGGTTTTATTTTTAATGCTCTGTTGATGTGCTTGTTTCCAACGGACAAGGATGTTTATTTGGCATTGTTATTACGAGTTGATTGATGAACGTCTAACTAACTACTACATTTCTGCGAGTGATGGTGGAATTGGATCGGATCGGATTGGATTGGATTGGGTTTGGCTGAGTTGGATTGGGCTGCTGTTCCTGCGTGTGTTGTTCTTAGACGTTGTAAAAAGATAATGACACTACACTCATCAACATGTCTGCCCACCTAGAGAAGTGCAAATGTTTGGCCCCCAAATATCTCAGCAAAGACTTCTCATAGGGACGCATCTATAAGTTGGGCTTGGTGACTATCCAATGAGATAATGAACCGTTGAACTACATCATCTTCTACAGATGAACCCTTGTCTACGGAAACAAAACAACGTCATTGGACAATCGACATCATCGTGAGAGTGGATGTATACCCAACTTACACCAACTCTTCAGCATCATGAACCCAACAATCAATCAACTTCTCCCCTCTTCTCGCCTCACTTTCTCAAACCAATCGACCAACTATTCAAATATTCTCCGAATCGGGTCATAAATCATATTTTAATCCACCTCTGATGATGGCCAGCTCTATCCATCCTCACACGTCAGCAACTTTGCTACAACTTTTAGTGTTGGGCATCACTGCGTCTCCCCCATAAACAATGCTTCAACCCGCCTTGCATATGCGTCTCCAGAGCTGCACCCCAGAGCCAGTCGTGCAGGTGAGGCGTCCTAGAATGCAAGAGCACGACTCGAGATGGTCCATTAAAATCAGTATGCGGTGAGAGCTCTCGTGATGTGTATCGCTATTGGCAGGGACATCCATGCCTTTTGACATTAAGTCACATCATGAAAAAGTTGTACACTGATTATTCCAAGAACTGAAAATAGATGTTGTAGTAAATATTCGTCATGAAAGTTTCAATCAACAAGGGGTATTTTTTCTCCAAGCAAGCTTCAACACCAAGTTTGTCTGAGTAAAGGTCATGGCCCAAGCAGGCAACCAAAGCCGAATGAATGCCTGTACACATAGATATATCCAACAACAGGCGCTATTCAACGCCGAATAGCACCAAACTGAACCCAAGAAAAATCATGTAAGCAATAATACCAACAAAAACATTAAAAATAGGCCAGGCCGCGAGGCCAATTCCATCTTGCGTAGACGTAGCGTAGCGTATTGTAGCCGTGAGGCCCATCAATCTTCCAAAATCCCCACGTTCCAGGGGCCCTTCCTGAGCTTTGTATCATCATGGCTAGGGATTGAGCGTGAGAGCAAGACCCCTTTCGCGATGTAACGAGCACGGCGGTCCTGTGTAACCCGCGCAGGACTTTATCTCATTTTTTCAAACCCTCTCCCGTTTTCCTTTTCGAATCTTTTCGTCTTTTTAGTTTTTCATTTTACTGTACCAAGAATTGTAAGTGAGTGGTCTCTGACCAAATTTTGTTGCCTTCAAGCGGATGGTTTATTTAGTGTCGTGAACGGTGAGAGCTGCTGTGACGATGAGAGTGGCCATGGCTGCGATGGGAGGAAGAATGGTGCGATGATGAATGACAATGAGAGTGGTGCCGGCTAGAGCTACCACTGCTCTCGAGATCTCGCTCCAAACTTTCGACTCTGGACCTGTATCCCTTCACAATCTCCTTGATGTGAGCGATGCGGTCAAAATCTACCTCGAGTTCGTCCAGTTGCTGAAGAATCTCAGTATAGCGAGCAATTTCTGCATCGGCGCCGCCAATGATTCCATCAGCTTCGTCATATTGCAGTTGAGTGAAGCGCTGCGCTTCATGACTCAGGTAATTGATCCGTTGCTCGATACTAGCCATAAGATGGTCAAAGTAGCGCCCTAAAGCAGAAAGTGAGGAGCTGTCGAGTAGTAGAAGGCCTTGGCTACTGGCACGACTAGCGGCGCGCGAGCTGCTGGACCCCCCTCCCAGTGCCGCCTGCCCCTGGCGAAGCAGCTGGATCTCCTCGTTGGTGAGCCCTAGCTGGGTGTCCGGGACAGCCTGTGAAGACATGGCGGGCAGCAGCTGGAAGGGCTGCTAGCTATGGCGTGGGGAGACCAGGCGAGTCGGAAACTAGGCGGCTGTGATAGAGGTGCGGGGGGTCAAGTGAAGGTTTTGGCTTTTGGGATCGCCGCAGAAGACCACAGGAATTGAGAATATAGTATGGATTGAGCAGGTGGGCGAGGCGAGATTCGGTTTGTGTATAAGATGGCTGCGGCGGCTCGTGACATGGACTATGCTGAATGGAAAGCGGCTGATGGGCCGAAGGCCTGTTGAGGCGATTGAATGCGAGAGGCAGCGTTGGTAGCGATACCAATGGGTGAGATAGGAGGGCGCACAGGAACGACGACAGCGAGAGGTGTGAAGAAGATAGCAGTGACGGCAGAGGCGAGGATGGTAGCGGATGCGACGATGCTAGAATAGGCGTGGGGCGTGGTGCGCAGAGCATCATGATATCGCGGGCAATACGATCTTGAGCATCATCGGTAGAGATGAATCGAGTTTTTGGTGGTTTCGGGGTGGTAGGTAGTTCGTCTGGAGGCTCCCAGACCTCAGAGCACCCGAAGACAAAAGAAAGAGGAGAAAGCGAGAGTGGTCGAGAGAGTCGGGTCTCTTTTGGGGAATAGACGGAAGAAGCGTGATTGGAGAATCGAATCGGGGGAGGAACCCAAGAAGATGGAATTGGGCTTGAGGTGGAGGGTGGGGGAGTTGGACTCGAAGAAGCAGCAAAGTACCGGTACGTATCGTTTCGTAAGGTTGGTTTGGTCTGATCGAGGATGGAAGGGCCGTTTCGGTGAGAGAAGCAGGGATGATTTGACGAAGGGGTTTAGTTGATAATTGCGACCCAAAAGAATGATGATTTCTTTGGTGGTAATGCAATATAATGCGGTGAGTTGAGCTGAGTTGTGGTGCGTGCGGGAGAGCAGAGCTCAAGGGTGACAAAGTTTGAAGTCGCCTGCTTGTGAATGAACTGAATGATAGAACAATGACTGTTATTAGCCTCTGTCCTCGGCTGTAATTAGGCGATGGTGTTGAATAAGAGAAGAACTAACCTCCACTACCAAAGTTGTAGCGTGATATGGATGGATGAGATAAGATGGAGGGAGGGGATGGAGTGGATGAGATGGGGAAGGAGGATAATTGAGAGGTGGCTGCGGTTGCGGTTGCACAGTTTGGTTGCAATTGCACGTGCAATTGATACAATGTAGCAATCAATTGCTCAAGCCGCGGCCAGGGCGAGAGCAGACGGGTGATACTTTGTCACTTTATAATAATTAAAGTTGGTGCCCGATTGATTGATTGATTGATTGATTAAAAGTGACTGAGCCGACATAAGTCGGTACCTACCTACAGCCCCGACAGAGCGGTCACTGATGGAGCTGGAGCTCTTACAGCCAGGCAAAGGTAGCGCGCGCTAATTGGAGCTCCCTGTCATTAAATGACGATCTCAAGAGGTCCAAGAGTCGGCTTTTTGCGTCTGCTGCCCTGTCTTTTTTAATCGGCTGAGGAACGGTAGATGAGAAAGAGACAAGGCAACAAAACAAACAAGATCTCAGATAATTAACAGTGCTGGAAGAACGGTTGGGGAACCACAGTTTGCTGTATTCGAGCCTGACAGGGTATTTAGGCGTGGTTCAGGGCCAACTTTGCGGCCATGATGCTGGTAGCATAAAGGTCGGTGAGAAGGAGACGAAGAACCCAGATGAGAGATTTCGATTGGTTCTTAATGGCGTCGTACTAAAGGGGAGAAGAGGATTCGAAGGGGGAGAAAAGGGAAAAAGAAAAGAGAGGAAATAAAAAGTACAGAGACAAAAGAAACGAGTGGCCTCTTTTTATCGCTATGAGGAAGAGGAAGAAAGACGACAACCTCAGATCACATCAGGAGACAGAACTGACAGATCATGATACAATACAGGTCCACGATCAAAAGCAAACATACGACACATTGATTCAAATTGCCTATTCCATGAGACGGGAGATGAATGAGTGACCAAAGATCATGCTCGGAAACTCGGATCATGAGCCGTATATCTCTCACTCAGTGAGACTTTGTTTGTATGCTACCTCCTCTAACTCACCTCGGCTCGCCTTCCATGTCGATACTAGACCAAGAGTCAAATATTGACGATTCCCATGTTAACTTTCCGTGCCTCTGCTGACCTGACTGACCATGACCGACATAAGGAGTAGGGTCTATCCCAGTCTCTAATCCATGTTCACCATCACCACCACGAGCCACATTTGGTGGAGGCAGCCACCGCGGGGATCCAAGCTGAGGAGCCCCGAGCTTGAGTACTATGCAGTACAGAGAGTCAATATTGTCTGTAACATGTACAAGACGTTTGCTGCATGTAATGTCTGTCGGGTTAGAGATTAAGTGCATACATGAATTGGATCATTCTCTGAGGTGCAGACCATGTATGTCCCTTTCCTGGATACACACCATCCAACTCTCGACTATTCCCAGGTCCTACCTACATTGCCCAAATTGGTAGGTGCTAATGTCATGCGCACGTGTATCTCCCGTCAATGCACTCCTTGTAACGAATGTACCTCACCTCCATCAAAATATCAACTCCATCTTTGCAACACCAAACCAAGAAGCGTATCAATCGCGATGGACAGTATCAGCCGACGCACGCACCCAGACCAGACCAGACCAGCCCAGCGCAGCCCAGCGCCTATTGACTGACTCACCCTGAAACCCTCCATCATCACAAACAGTCCATGTCTTATGGAAAAAGAAATATAGGTAGGTACTCAACTCACTAACTCACTAACTCTGCTTCGTCGATCCGGAAATCGGCAGCCAGCTCCCGAAACACAAGCCCCAATTTCAGTGGGTGATAACTTATTGGGTGATATCTGTGGCGCGCGCCAGACGAAACACATCCCTGACACAGCACACCAAAAAAAGGATAAACTACGATAATCATTACCCATCCGTTCGCTCGTTCGCTCGCTTGCTTGCTTGTCGAGTTCGTCGCTTTACGTGTTGCAGTTCGTCTCGCTTTTTACACTGCAGCTGCAGATGCATATCTCCCTCCCTACTGCAGGCAGATGCATCTGCACCATGCATCTCCCGCTGACCTGCAGCAAGCGCTCACTCTTCAGCCTCAAGATGACGTCTATATCGATATCACTCACTCGCTCACTCACTCATCCCAAATCCCGGGACTCATATATTAGCCTCGGGATCTTGCCGTTTGCCTGTGCCTCCCCCGCCTTCGCAACCTCCAAAACTAGGTACCGTACCTTGGCCTCAGACGATACCCTTCTTCCCGGTCAAATTTGCCTGTTCTCTTTTTGCGTTGCATTGAGTGGCACGAGGACAGCCAAAGGATCATGTCAATGCAGCTTGCCGCTGCAAGCAATACCCACCACCCTTGCTTGTGCTATGCCATGTTGTGCGCCGGCTCTGAAGATTGGTCCTCGGTCGATCCAGCCATGAGCCAGCCATGTTGTCATCCTTGGGTAGACTATTTTCCTTTGTGTTGGGCAATCATATGTAGATCCCTAGGGCGACATGCTGTGTAACGGCTTCTTCATCAAAGTCGTTTGATGCTTGAGTCGTACAATATGTTACTCTCTGCTTCCGCAGTTGAGGAGCCTGTGGGAGCTTGGTGTTTTTCTTGATCTCTCCTGCAAATCAAACGGATCTTTGTAGTAGCCACCTAGGTAAGTAAACTGTACGGGTCGCATTGACTCAGTGTTGGCAAAACTTTGGCTCTCTACCACAATAATGATGGGTTTCTTTTTGTCACACAAAGACTAGCTAAGCAAGTCATTATAGATGAGCAATCCCGCTCTTTCACTCTGGCAAATCCTGCCCATAGCAGTGCCAAATACCTGGCCACATGCGTCCTCTTGTCCTTGAAGTTGCAGCTTAGATCATTCAACATATTGCCCTCTGAGTTGATCCTGAGCAACTCAGTTTTTCCCCCTTGCTTTGAAATCTTTGCAGATCTTCTACCTTTCACCTTCTTCAGATTGCTATAAAAAGAGCAATGGTCTTTATAACGGACTAATAGCCCAATAGCCAGAGGTCATTAAGCCTCAGCTCCCTGGGTTGCTGCCTTAACCACGCTGAACACAGCATCATAAAATCGCTGTGGCATTTAGAATACTCAGTATGGTATTAAGGGATTTACAAGGCTCAATTCGATATCAATGCCATTGTGTAGCAACACCTCTTGCGACCTTGCGCCACAGCTAGTTAAAACATCCGGTTTTGTTCATCATGTTTATTGAAGCGAGAGTTTCAAGGTATATGTTAGTTTACGACGATCCGTAGAGCTGAGTTCAAATATAGAGCTTCCTAAACTATTAGCACTTCTACCTTTCTGTTTTATAAAATCATCCATTTGGTGGAGTTTCAGCGCTCAAAGCTTACTGTGGTGGCTTTTTTGATCATGGTGTTTGGTTCCAGCGTCGTTGAAGGCGACAACCACGACTACAGTTTTATCCCTGGGCTATTGTTAATGAATATTCGTATTCTAAGTTAATAAACCTCACTTAATGTTACGTTGTATGTGGATGGGGGCCTACATTGAATTGCGTTGCTCTATGGAGTGCCCATATTGTTATTGAAGGGCCATCAACGCTCGGCACGCAACTCTCGTCGGTGTGTTACATCAAGGAACTCTATACACCAGTCTAAAAGGACCCTTTTCTTCTATTTCAAGCTCTTGTTTTACATGTACAAAGTGATCTTACTGATCAACGTCAAATACATGATACAAAACGCTTTGGCTCTGTCGAAGAGGCGAGCAAGGCAAACAACGCAAGTATTCCAAGACTTGCCTTATAAAGCTTAAATAAATACCAGGCTCGTGTATATGTATGTCTGACTGAAAGTCGTGAGTCATCTAGCGTTCATTCTTGAGGAGGTTTGGCAACCGTACCTTGTTCCAGTGGAGGCTACGACCACTCAACAAACAACGAGTCCAACGAATTCGAATTGGAGTGTTCTCTACAAGTCCAATTTATTTTTCCTTCTCCGATTTCGAACTTTTGGATCCAGATAGAATTTCGTGCTTCACATGACGAGGCCGGATGGTGTCGAGCCTGGTGGCATCTTCAACACTCTCGAGAAGCGACAGTCGTTCAGCAGCAAAATAGTACTCTTGTAACAGGATATAGAATACTGTAATCTTTTTTGTTTCTTGGATCTTCTTGTTTCAATGCTTCTTTTTCGGCTCACCTTTGGTTGCTGTGACTATCCCTTGGTCATCCCATCATGCAAGCTGGACAACATTCGCAAGTGTGCTATGAATCATATCGAGCTTCGTAGTCTTTAACTTACTCTTGTTTCTCATGGAATATCTCTATTTATTTAGGTCCCTTGACTGTATTGCAACATCTTCCAAGCCTTCTGTGTCATCACAACGGTTGATCTGGAGACGCTGAGCCAGTCTCTTGAGCAAACAGCCATCACTGCATACACGGAAACCACAAAGTTTTATAAAATCTTCAAGTCTGTAAGTTCTAATTTTCCCTTCCCTCTATAATTTCTATTCATTTCGTCATATTACATAGGCTGTTCCGTTATATGCTAGATCTCCTCTACCTGGTGTCGTATTGCTCTTCCCTCAGCACTGATGCGTGATGTCTCTTGAGGTGATGCTGATATAATACAGTGAAACGGTTCATTTAAGTAGCTTGGGTACCGAGGTGTCTCTTTCATACTTCAAATGTTCTACCAAATCACTTTCATCAGCGTGCTTGCGACTTCTGCATCGGTTCTTCGAGGGATGGAATTGGCTGCTTGTACCCCAGGACCAGCCCAAGCTTTGCTGTCGGTGATTCTGTGACCGCGGGACTATGAATAAATTGAGTCGTTCATGGGGATACTTTGATGTTCCCTTTATTTAAATGAATCAAGTCATGATACTGTCTATTGCTCGGTGAGCTCACCTTGACATCTATTAGCTTGCCAAGAATCAGAGTCAGTGAATTGCGTGTCGTCGGAAGAGAATACAGTCCAAGACTGAGGAAGCAGATCACGAGCTCACATATACGAATTATTAAGAAGATCTGGGCTATTCGAAAGTTCTCAGCTAAAGATGCGTTCTTGTTGCCTTTTTTGAATCGACGGTCCAGGGTAAGTAGTCAAGACATCGCAACTACAACATTAAATAACACTTAGCTCTTTCAGCGTGATGGGAAAGGCATTTCTTTGCTCCCGTGAGTAATACCAGGAATTGTTTTAGATAGATGAGCACAAATTGGCTTTAGAAAGGGATTCAAAGACTGGTGGCTGGCGAGTGACAGGACGGCTTGGTTACCTATCAGCCACGATAGCCTCGTTATGTAACTGTGACGTTACGTCTCGAAATACTTTACGACAACAGTACTCAAATCATACAACATACAGAGCGCCAAGGCTCTGGAATTATAGCACATGACTCAAGAGCGCATATCATGACTTTGACTGGTCAAGATTGACTCAATCCGTGCTCAGTTGAATCATATCTCGACAATCACTTAATCAACGCCGCATACTGTTGCCACACCTCGCTTAGAGTCATCAGCATATATGTATCCGTATAGAACGCCTTTTCAGCCACTGGCCTCACTGCAGCTAAAATTCTATATCACAGACAATCTGCACGCTGCATACCAGCTAGAAGCGGCCGTCAGCTTATAGACTTGAGACACAATACCCTAGCATAGACAATTCTGAGTACCCAATCGCAACGCTAGAATTTCCATCCACCTAGTCAGGCATCTAGAGCTATCGGCAGTATTTTGAGTCTATGACGCTGGCTGACGGTTGTATAAAAACCTCTGTGGTTCAAATGTATATGGAGTGAACACAAGGCACTGAAACTGGTTTCAATTCGAAACAATGGAACGAGTTTCGTTTGAACTTAAGGGAAAAAAAGCAACAGAGACAGTAACTAGGTAGTTCAGTTTGCAACGGTTGTATCCGTACTGTAAAAAATTAAAAACAGGGAGAGAATGGTAAGGATTCTCCACAACAACTGTGTCTCCCGCAAAATGAAACAAAACATTCCCTTCAACAGCCTCAACAAAAGCAAAATAGGTATTTAGCGCGCAACGAGACATCTCATCCAATAACTTATGAGTCTGTGCTTGAGTTGAGGCTTGCTTCGCGTAGAGCCTTTGCGTATTCGGGGCGAGCTTCCGCGTAAGGATTCTACATGCTATGCTGTAGGTACCTATGAAGGAGCGAACCCAGGGGACCTAGACGACGATCTCAGTACATAGGTATCTGTCATGTTCGAGGCAGCGTGACATCGCGTGTTCTTTTCCCCTTCAGGCTTTCTTGCTTCTGAAGCGAAGTGCGCTTGGCCAGAACCTGGCCCCTGCTCCCGAAACCTGAGACGCTCCGGCGTGGGCCATTTTTGAGCCAGGGCTTAGTGTTTCTGCTATGTATGTACTACTTGCTTTTTTGGGTCACGGGCTGCGGGTGGAATCTGCTTATGTGAAGATGATAAAGCTTGTCTAGGGGAGCACGTACCATGAATAGTCGCGGTCGTTAACTGCCATGACACGATATTTGACCTTCGGTTGGGGTATAGTATGATGAGCTATGATTGACAGGTAAAAAGATCCATCAATAGGGTCGCAGCATTCTAAATTAAGTGCTGGTATATACAGTTTATTCCAAAGTTAATTTTGCCCTGATTTGAACCCAACACCGACAATGGGGAACCGAAGCAGGCTGATGATGCTCAGTTTCCAGTTCCACCCACAGCTCTTCCTTCAGCTGGCCTCTGTCGATTCCCGAAGTCGATCCCGCTTTCACCAGGGCCAAACTTGGTAATGTGTCCGACGGAAAGCTGAGTAATGGCTGAGATGTTTCTTAATTCACCCACTATGGACCGTGATATAGGGCTCGTCGTTTTGAGTGCTTGCAAAGCAACCCCGTGGCTGGCTGTGCTAAGCTTGGCTCAGTTGACTTTTACTTTTACGAGAAGGTGACATGGCTTACTACGTAGTAAGATGAAAGAAAACAGGATCAACCAGCAAGTGTTGGCGAGCTTGGCTGGCCTGGCCATAACCCTGTTCTGTTCAATGACAGCATCATATCACATCTTACAACTTACAAGTGGGATAGCATAACATCGTGAAAGTAACTTTCTGTGCCTCTCCCCGAGTCAGTCTTCTGCAGAAAGTTGGCAGCTTACCTTGTCAAGTTGAACATAGGAAACGTTAGATGATACTCGGCTAGGCGGCAAAAGCAAATAGGGATCACGGAAAAGCAGTTGCTTACAGTAAGGCCTGGTTGACAGGTGCACCGGGCGCCGCGGGTCCTGGCGGAGCTTAACCTTTTTCATGGTACGGCACTGTAGCAGTAGCATGGAAGGAGAGGAACCCTCATGGAACAGGGTCTTTGTCGATCAATGTCCTTGATTCACAGAAGGGATGAATCCTCCTGAGTGGATGTCGATATGGCCGACGGCATGGCCACGAGAGGAAAGTAATGCGGAGTTTGCCGCAGTATACTCCATCCCAATATCATACACCGTTGCACTTTTGCGTTGACATGTCACCCTGAATGCTTCAGCTGTGATCTCGGAGTGTTTGAGGTGCGGGAGGGATCGAGGATTTGGATCAAGAACGGAGGAGAGGGACTGATTGACCGGTGACCTGTGTGTGGCCCATATGCCTCCGCGGCCCGACTTTCCATATTGCTGTTTCCAAGAGAATGGATCATGGATGGGTAGATCTCCCATGCACAACAGGGAGCATGACCTTGTGTCGCATCTTGATGAGGTTCCCGCAGCCTTGCTGGCGATCCAGGTTTGAGGGTGACTCTCTCAATCCCCTTTATCAGTCAAATTCTCTTTTTAAGCTCAAGTAATCTGTGAGTTTGCCTCGTATTTGCAATTGCCTTGTCGAGTCAGACCTCTACGTGGCGTCCTCATTCCAGCCATGAGATCAAAGAGAGACACGAGGATGACATGACAGCTAATACAAGGCTAAGCTTACTTGCTTGACATGCAATGCGTGTACATCTGGTCCCTCCACCAAACCAATGACATATGTCATGCAAAGACGGTGAGGGCCAGATGTAACGGTTTCCTGACTCGAAGCCGAAACCTTGGAACTCCCTGGCTGGTATCCGCCGTTGCAGTGCCATCGCGGGTGGGCAATGGAGTGATGCTCCTCCTGGATTTCTGTTTCTTCTGGCGCCAAGGGGTCGCAAGATGAGACGTAGAAATCACATTATCAGTGGGAGTCTCAGGGGGCGAAGAGAGGAGCATCAGGTTTGGGAAACTCCGGCAGTTGAGGAGAGTTGGCCCCTGCGTAAGCAAGCGAGAGCGTTGTGATGACGACGATACATTTTGGCATGGTTTGTATTGGATGATGGCGATGCGAGTGGGATGGAGTGAGGTTGGGAATGGAGAACGATAGATTGGACAGTAGCATAATACGGACTTTCATCGGCAAACCACTCTACAAACACTCAAATGCTATGCCTTTGTTTTCTCCTGTTTGATTGATAAAGTTTGACTGAGACATATAAGTTTGCCGAAGAGATTGGAGATGGGTCAAGTCGATGCGATGCGATGCGATACAATACGATAGATGACAAGGTAGGGATACCCATCTATATGTCGTCCGGACTATTAACCATGGGACTTTTTATAATTATGTATACCAACTGTAAAAGAGTCAGGCATGATCGCAAATCAGCCAGTCAAGAGGATCTTTAATTAAAGCAAAGACCATAAACAAACATGGAAGACATCACGAGTTTGCAGTTTTGATAGTGTCAACAGGCTTCATCCTGATAAAACCTCGTGCTATAATAATGCCATGGGCTTGTCTGTCCGTTTTGGGAACTTACAGGCTAAGCTAACTTAGGTACGGCAGTCAGTGGGTGGGAAAGGCAGGGTAGGGTAGGGGTATGGGTAGGGG
>JABCJY010001014.1:0-41443 GCA_013184415.1 Fusarium concolor
CCCGTCCCCCTCCTCCACCTGCCATCACCCATTATCATTAACCATCCATCCACCATCGGCTTTCCGCCATCACACACGCACGCGCACACGCACACACCCGCTCCATCGCATCGTCTAACCATACCGTCTGTTACTGTTTGTTATCCCATCTATCAAACTATCAATCAATCAGTCAACGCGAATCCTCGAGTCCTCAGGATCTGTCGGTTTTTATTTTTATTTTTATTTTGTTACGCGACCGCTTGCTGGTCTCACTTGCGCACCATACGCTGGTCGCTGAGCTTCATTCGTGAGCCTCTTTGACGTCGCTGTCGCTGTCGCACAACGCGATCCGCGTCCACGTCTCATATCATCCCATCACCAGACAAAGGTAAATTCAACAAAACTTCCGATACATTTCCTGGTTTCTGTGTTTGCTTCTTTCTAGCCTGGTTTTTCTGTGTCTTGTTTTGTCTTGTCTCTTTCTGTCTTGATCGTTTTTTACTCTTCTTCACACGCCTGTCCCGCCGCTGCCGCGCCCTTCTTCTGGATTACTACGATCTTGTCTCGGTTTGGATCAACTCCCGGCTGGAGTCTATGCCCCGGCCTGCGCCTGAATCTCCCTTCCGAGCCAAGGCCTGGCTGGCCAAATCTCACATCACAAGGCCAGGCAGGTTTTCCCACTTTAGCACGACATATAATCTACAATTCGCCATTCACGCTCAACGACGCGCCTTGCCTCCTTCTGGCCGCCAACCACGTGTGACTGACAGTGCCCTCCTTTCTGCATCTCCTCCAGTCCGTCAACTCGTCAGTCCAAACATCTCAGGACACGTCGCCATCGCCTTCCCGTGGTCGCAACTTCATCCGTCTCCCGCTGGCTCGGTAGCTCTGTGATGTACTCCGCCCAGCAAACCGGCGCTGATAATGCGACAATCAATCCAGCCGCGCTCAGCTCGCCTGGTAAGTTTAATAACTTTATTTTATTCTCTGTGCAGTCGCATCGCCTGCACCATCATCCCTCTACTATTCTATCATATCATACCTGCGTGCAAGTGGAATATTGCTTGCGCGCAAACTCCATGATGAATACATTTGCCCCGCACTACGCCGCTCGCGCCCTGCTACAGGACATACGCCTGCGAAATAGATTGCGCCCTTCGTCATCGTTGTCCAATCTGCCCCAAAATTCAATGTGCTAACCACTCTTCAGTTATAGGTATATCACAGCAACCACAGCGCACACTCAAACGCAGCCATTCACCTGGACTCTACGACGCGCCGCAGTCTGGTAATGACGGTATGTCGGCGGAGTAGTAGTTCGCCGCTGCTTTACTCACTTTGACACCCAACTACCTTGCGCCCGGCAGCATGATCATTTGCGATTTCTTTTGGCTAGAATTTTGTTCGCTTTCGTTCACATGTTTTACGTCGTGCCTATCTTATTCAAGCACCTGCAGAAAAAAATTGATAAAACTGGCGGGGGAAGGTGCTGATCAATCTCACAATTGCAGGTGATACGAAACCGCTTCGAAAACGAGCAAGACCGATGAATAAACGATCTACAGGTAGCATTTCCGAGGCTCCCGGGCAGGCTGGCGCCTCGACCCTTCCTCAAGCTATTCCCCCACCCCAGACTCCCCAGTCTCAAGGTTCGGCGCTGCCACAAACGAGCCCTGCCTACACTCCGCAGGCTCAGATGCCGCCCAAGACTACCCCGACAAAGTCAACGCTAAAGGCGCTACCAACCGTGCGAGATCACACAACCGACCAACTCAACTCGACTGGCGACGAATACATACCCCGCGAGATCGATGAGTTCGGAGAGAAGAAAGTCCAGCAAAACGGTACGCTGAATGGAGGACGGGAATACAAGTGCCGAACCTTCCTGGTTCCTAACCGAGGGGATAAGTTGTTCATGCTGGCTACCGAGTGTGCCAGGGTTTTGGGTTACCGAGACTCGTACCTCTTATTCAACAAGAACAGGTCGCTTTACAAGATCATCGCCAGTCAAGCCGAAAAGGATGATTTGGTCGGGCAAGAGATTCTTCCCTTCTCGTATCGTTCCAGACAGATTGCCATCGTCACTGCCAGGTCCATGTTCCGTCAGTTTGGAAGCCGTGTGATTGTCAATGGTCGAAGAGTTCGCGATGACTACTGGGAAACCAAGGCCCGAAAACAAGGCTTCACAGAGGCTGACCTTGCCGGCGAGAAGCGCCCTGGTGCTACCAAGGCAAGAGAGGCGGCCGAAGCACAGCAGAATAACGTCTTGCTAGCTGGTCCCCATCCAGAGATTGTGTACAGCAACAACCCAGGACCGTTTCCTGGCCCCCCGCAGCCGCACCTCGTTCAACCAGGTATGATCGGACCACCACCCGGAACCACGACAAGAATGCCCGGATTGACACTAGGATCAGACCTGAGCGACTCCCGGCCGCGCGATTATTCAGGAATTCTCAAAGGCGGACCTCGTCAGGAGATTACCGGCTCTGCTTACCAAGACCAGACTCGTCCTTCGCCCCTCGGGGAGCTCAACGCCCAAGCCCACCATGCCGCCGATTTCAGCAGGTCAGTTAACCAGCAGCGGGACATGCGTAACGACTATCTCCAGGGCCTTTGGCGACGTCCTCATGAGCAGCCCCCTTCCAATCTGACCCAGCAGCCTGTGACCTCGACCGATGCTTCAAACACTGCAACCAGCAGGCCGTCCCATTCGCCCCATACCACGGCCACGGCCATGTCGCAGCAGCCCGGACTGGTGTCTACTCAGAGCCCCCAGATGATGATGACCACCGCACCTTACTCACAGTCTATCAGCGCCCAGAGCAGCCTTAGCCAGGCACCCATGAGAGGTATGGCACAATCGCCAACGCAATCGATCAGGCCAACACTTCCAGGCTCGGCGGGTTCCATGTCACAAGGCACTCCTGGCTACAACTACCAATCTGGCCAAATGTGGCCGCAGACTCCACAGGCGCCCCAGCATAGTTATGGTAGCTACACTGCCCAGTCCCAGGCTCCTCACCCGTCGCAATCACCTTCTTCACATCTCCGCCAGGGGAGCACAGGCCAAATGCAGAGTATGCAGTTCCCTGGCATGGCTGGCATGCAGTATGGCGCAGGCCAGAGTTTGTACCCAGCAGATCAAACACCCCGGCAATACATGCCTCAAGGTGGGGCTGGGGCGCCCTCAGTCTCACAAGGCTGGTCCGGTCAGCACTCGCCAGCCCAGCAATGGTGGACTCCCGGGCAGCAGCCTCAATAAGTCTGAGAAAAAAGACCAGCTGGTGACGCGAAATGATGGAATGATCTGACGTACGACTTCTCGCTTTAATTCAGAGATTCGAACTGATAGTATGGTGTGCTTTTTTATTACTCTTCTCTCTTTATTTCTTTGTGTTTCTTTCGTCTTTAGCCAGAAGACTGCTATCTTCTTTGGTCTAAACTCCTCCCTGGATATCCAAGCATGCAGATTGTTGGAGAGGCTATGTGCATTTTAAGGGGCCGTTCGGCTTGAAGAATTGCTTATAGTATTTGGTCTGGCTGGGATAGAGGAGTCGGACAGGACAGGGATGCACATTGTTACTTCTTATGTTTGCTTTTCGCCCGTGGGTTTGCTTTTTGGTTCAGAAGGGTCTGGTTGGGCACATTCATGGGGTACAACATACCGTGTTGCTTTTTTGTTGATTACAATTTTATCTGGCCCACCTTTTGAGGGAGGCAATCGGTTTTACTTTCATGTTTTAGCAGACTGTTTGTTGAATTGTCTTGTGGTGCCGCGAATGAGTTTTCTATGGCGACTCGCCCGTGTGGTCGCAGGTTGCCGTTTGTGTTGGCGAGGCATATATCTATTAGGCTTTCATTTTGATACCACGTCACTCTTCGATTCGTCCTTTTTAACATTTCATTCTTATTGGGATACGATTCTGCCTTGTTGTGAAGCGGTGTGCACATATGGACGACCTGTCAGTGTCGCTCTGGAAGGGCTTAATAACAACGGGGGATTTACTTTGCTTGGTCAGATTTGAGGTTCACTTCATGTGTATATGCTTACCTTGGTTACCTATGCAGCGTTGTTCCTGCAACGACGATTATGCTTGATGAGATACCTGTCATATTGAATCTCTTTGCTTAGTGCGTGATGAGGCTGTCAGAGTTGTGCAACGAACTCGAACTCGGCGTGTTGCTCGTGTCTGTCATACGATCAAAGTCACGACAGCATGTCTTGGCCCGACTCAGCGAATCGGGCTTTCTGGGATGTTGTCGTCCAATATTGAGATCTCACATACAAGACTTGAAGTGACAGTGTGGTAGCATCCGTCGGGATGTTTCCGTCCTGTCAGGTATTCGCAGTAGGGCCTGTCTTGTGAGAGGGCAAGCATTGTGTGGTGTTTTGGGGGAGGGGGGGCGGTTGATAAGAATGCGTAGTACAACAGTTGAGATTTAGGTTTGGAATGTGACGGGTGTATGGATAGTGAGCTGTAGGATGGCTTAGAGTCGCAATAGCGGTAGCTAATGAAAAGGATGCTGGAAAGGCATAATGATAGATAGATTATGGTACAATAGCGCTATGATTACTGCAGTCATTCATCCAACTAGTCGGTCCAATGACTGTCGCTGTATTACTGCATTTTTCTCTCCTAATCGCTCTCATCTCCATCCAAGGCCTCATCCCTTTCCTCCCTCCCTTCCTTGAGCTCGAGGGCATCCTGTGTATCGTCGCCACTAGCTTCGCCCTCGCCCTCCTCGCCCTCCTCGCCCTCCTCGCCCTCCTCGCCCTCCTCGTCCTCCTCGGCCTCCTCTTCCTCAGAATCTTGGATCTCAACCTCGTCCTCTGTAACAGCATCCTCCTCCGCCTCAGTGTTTCCGGGCTCGACGCGGGGTCGTTTGGTGAGGGGTCCTGTTGAGGCGGCTGTCGTGTCTGCGTCAGTCTCTATGTTAGAGGTGTCAGGCATGTCAGTGTCTGCGCCGTCAGACTTTTTGGCGCGGACTTTCTGACGGTAGGATGTGCGCTTCTCAGTTTGGATAGCGTTAAACTCTTGGCGTGGTGTTAGCAGTCTAAATATTTACTGTCTCTGATGAAGAGACATGACAAGTAGATGAACATACTGGCAAATTCGGCTTCGAGGGGTTCGCGGAGGAAAGCAAACTCAGTCTCTTCGAGGGCTTTGAAGACATCTGCAGGGGCGATTGTCTTTTTTCCTGCATTTACGGTGTTCTCGTTGGCACTGGAGATCAAGTTAGTAAGTATGCCCTGAATAATGGAATTCTGGGCGTACTGAGAGGCTAGGTAGTTGATAAAGACTGTGGTGCTCTGGCTTAGGGCCATAATGGCGTTGGCTTGAATCTGCGTGTTGGGAGGTAGAACGCCTTTGGACAGGCGGGTTATTATAGACTTTGGAAGGGTGAGATCCTTTTGCCAAGTCAGCTGGTGGTTTCTCTCCTCAAAACGTTGCTTCTCGGTGGGTTAGAAGTGTTTGCCCGTTGTTCAACCTACTTCGATAGTGATGTGCTCCTTATGCTCCTTATCTTTGTCCTTGTCCTTCTTTTCTGCGTCCTGCACCTGAGAAGAGTCCGTTTCAGCTTCGTTGGCAGCTGTCACAGGAGCAACTGCGGATGCTGGTGCTGGTGCGGATACTTGGGCGGCCGCAGGATCATTTACTTGTATAGATGGGTGCGCCCGGCTTTTCTCCAAGGGTGACACATCGTCCATTGGGACGAAGCGAGCGGTTGAGGTGTCGCTTTTACGCGAGTTAGATTTGCGAGGCGGCATTGTGAGTGATAGATGGTGTGGTGTGGTGTGGTGTAGGTAAGAAGGTTTTCAGATGTGGTAGTGCAGATCAGAGTGTTTGTTATCCTGCTGGAATAGAGTAGATAGTTAGGTTGGTTGATATGTGTTCCCTTTTATGATAAGCGATGAATTGGAGAAGAAGCCTCCGATATAGATAGCGACCACTTGGTCACTCTTCTCTTGACCCCTTTCAGATGAAGGATGTTAAACCAGTTGTTTAAGACAAGGTGTCGATAGATTCTCAGTGATGTATTCGCCTTAGAGATTGGTATTCCTGCATTATTCGGTGTTCGCTCAGTCTTTGAATTTGTGAATGTGTAGTCAGTCACAGGCGATGATCGGTTGCTGGTTGAAGATTTAGTGAAGACGCAAATGAAACTGAGGTTGAGTGCGAGTTTAGTTTAGTGAACGCGAAACGGATGTGGCTGGACGCGACGCCCCGCTGTGAGTGGCTAGAAGCGCGTTAAGTGGTTTTACAGTGGGACAAGCAAGGCTTCTAGAAAACGAGGACGATTATACTTTGAAAGCAAACATCAACCAAACCTCATCTCCTCTCTTTAGGCGGCGCAAGGCTTGCGGGGTTGATACCTATTAAGGAATATCTAAAGGAATATGTGAATTTGGGTAAGCGTCAGGTAGCTTTTATGATACTTTAGGGTCCACATGTTTTACGGTCTCTAAAGAGATAAATAAATATTGACAGATGGTTTAGAACATTTGAGCACTGCAAGGATAACAATCCAGAGTTGATCTAATTTTTTCGCCATGGCGTCACAATGTGATACTACTTCGTCTACCACTCGTTTATCACAGAGTCAAGGCAGTTGGATGGTTGTCAATCTGTGAATTGAGTTGTGTATAAGGTAGATATCTATGTATATGTAAAACTGGTTGGCATTTCATTTGCATTGCCAAGGACACATTCATCTGTCCTTCTCCTGGTCTCTCTGCTAGGAGATCTCTCGCGAGGCTCGAGTCAGCCGTGGATATCATCTGCATGGGGGACAGAAGAGTCATGCACACAAAGCATGGAACGGACCATCTTATAATCCATCCATACCGTTTGCTTGCTTGGTCATGATAACATAAAAGAAAATAAAGGAAAGTCTGGGGTATATCCATCATCAAAATGCACACAAAAGTCCTCCGTGTTCCGGTAGCGGGCATAGACGCCAGCGCATAAATGTTGGCCATTGGTATTCAAATGCCAAGGTATTAAAATGAGGCGGACTCAACCGAGCTCATTACTGCCTGCCTCTTCTAAGAGAGGAGCGAGAAGCGAAAAGCGAAAATGATTGTGGGTTCTTGTGTATTCGCGAAAAGAACGTAACTGGAAAGTGGGTGTCTGTTGAGGTTGATGTTGAGGTAGAGTTGCGTTGAACGTCATATAGCCGGATCTCTTGGCCATTAACGAAATGAAGTAATATCTTCAAGTTAATGCTGAAGACCCATCACGATCGAATTGCCTACTATGGTGGAGTTTTCCATTGCAACGGCAATGACCATGTTTCTTCTATAGACCGGAAACAGTCCTTCTAGAAATGGGTCAAAATGGTCTTGGCCCCGCCAATTTTCGCTGTGACTGGGGTTTCGATGGGGTTTGACGGGGGTTGAAACAAGCCATCACGGGAACCGTTTCTTAATACGGCTCGGGATGGTAAACAACAATACAAGGGTATACTTGTCATGTTGTGTTGTACGGAGGGAGGAGTATTTGCTCAGATGGCGGCATCGCCAGATTCTTCACTCAACCGATGGCCCTACCAATCTCTGATTTGCGGATCAGAGGTCGTGGTGAGAGACCTCCCAGAAACACCTCGTCGTCAAATGAGAGCCGGTTCATATTTGACATGGAATGCATTCGATGGTGCTGCCGTCGAATGTCCAGGGATCGATTCGCCCGGGGTAGGTATTCGCTGGAGCTGCGAGTTCCCAAAAAACCATCAGGATAGTGACCGTGCCACGGATCCCGGGGCGAGGGCGATACTGCGCTCATAGTACTGCTGCGACTACTGCGTGTTTGGCTTTGGCGAGAAGAGGGAGGAAGCTTGGCTAATCGTGAAGGCTGTCGCTTCACGAGTGGGATAAAGGCATCTTCGCCTTGGACAGCCTCATCGGTGAGACCAGGGCGGGAATTCGGAGCGCGGGCAATGACTGGAGATGAGGGGACATCGATGCTGCGCTTGTGGTCAAATGAGCGAGGTGAGAGTTCCTCAGAGACTCGAGGATGAGGACGATCGTAGACGATAACACTTGGAGGTTTGCGAATAGAACTAGAGCTGAATGATGTGCTCTTCTGTCTCTGGTGCTGAAGTTGCTGCTCGAGATCATGAGCCTCGTTGTTTGCAGCTTCGATGATGCGGGCCTTTTCGTGGTTCCTGTCCTTTTTCCACGACTCAATCTCCTCGTCGCCGATGGGTGTGATACCTCTCTTCATAAAGAGGAACCGCCGTTGTCGAGTGCGGCGGTAGAGAAAACATCCGACTGCGGTTATGGCGGTGACGGGAACCACGGTCGCGAGGACGATGATGAGAGCTTGTAGGTGTGAGTCCTTCATGGCTATATCTCCATTCTGTGTTTGAATGTGAAGACGAGAAGGTGAGAAATCGATAAGGTATTAGTAAAGGCACACCGATGCTGTCGAAAAGGTGTGAAGTGAGAAGAGAAGATGAGCGAATGGTGAGCTTGAAAGAAAGAGATTTCAAGCTGGAAACCGACTGAAGAATAGTTAGTTGCAGCACTGGGTGTTTTATAATGTGAGGTGGATTGAGACGAAATGAAGGTATAGCATTAATGTGCCAACCAGTCATTCCATATCATCCTTGTAAAGGATGTATATACACTCATATTGTTCGATGAATAAGGCAAACTAACAGGCAAGCTACTGCTCGGTTTGAGCTTCGGTGATAATCGGATTGATTTGATTCGATTTGACTGGGTTTGGTTCCGCAGTCAGTGTAAGTCAACCTCAAGTTATTGACGTTGGATAGGACGTCAATGAGGATGAGGAGAGGAGGGGTTTGGGTGAGGATATATTGACCAGGAACTCAATGGCCCTGTATATGGCACAGGCAGGACGGAGGTCAAGAGATCAAAATCGGAACTGGGGGGACGGTTGAAGCTATATAGAGACTGGGGGTTTCAACGAGTGGGAAAGGGTGTGTAGAGTGCATTGTAGCGTCATGGTCCAGGATCGTGGTGGCCAGGTCAGTATGCAACGCCAGTTGTTAGCTGTTACTAAGAATTCAAACACTGGGCCTAACGAGAAGAGAGACATGCGAGATGGTGAGAGACAGGAGGTGTGAAGAAGCCTCACTCAAGAGGGTGTGGGTTGGAGGTGGATAAGGTAGTTGTAGCTAGTGGGTGGGTAGGTAGGTAGGGTAGGGGTGAGACTACCTAGGTAAGGTAGGTAAGCTAAGTTGTGAGCTGCTGATACATGAAACCCTGGTCTACAAACCACCAAGAACAGGTCTGCCAAGTACATTAAAAACAAGAACTCACTCGAATTACAGTGACTTCAACCTCTTTTTGTTCAGGTACAGGGTTTAAAAATGCCCTGCATTGCACACATTGCATTACATTGTTAAAGAGTCTCAGAGAGAGACACACAGACAACACATTAAAGTGTCAAGGTAGGGAGAAACAAAAAACAAGGTCGCAGCCAATCTGAATCAACCTTCAAGTTCGTGCCTGAACAAGTTGAAACTGGAGAATAATTCCCGCACAACCAATCCAGCTCGACTCGTGCCTTGCGTCGCACGCTTTTTTTTTTTTTTGTCCCTCATGTATCACTGAGCCTCTGAAGAGCAGTGGACCCCCCTAGTGAGAGGGTGCTGAGATGGGCACGGTTCAGGACATTTTTAGAGGAACAGACTATTCTAGTTGGAGTCGGTCGTCCGGACCTCAGGAACAGGGGATAGGAGACAGGGGATCTTAATGGACTCTAGCGCCACGGCGCCATGGATTGGAAGCAGCATCACGAACGTGGCACGCTCAGGGACGAAAGAGCTGACTTGTGCATGCGATCTACTGTAATAGCCAGGGGTTGTTGACGTCTAGTGATTAGGTAGGCAGTAGGCTAGGCACTGATTACGAAGGTGATAAACGGGGATTAGGAGAGAGCACCATACGGCTACCGTGATATTTATTCTAATGAGCTCATATCAAAGGGCTTCCTCCAATGGGTTCAATTATGTACCTAAGATAGAATCATGTATTAGTAGGTACCTTACCTAGATAGGACAGTTTAATTCATAATATGTTATTCAATAGACCAAGGTGGCAGGAACTGTGCCATGTACCTACTTGCACTTCCCCAAGGAGGTTGGTCAATTCCATTCCTAGCTGGTGATGCACTTCTGGAGATGGCTCCTTCCTTTCACAATATCTCGATCTACGAAGCAGTCACGAATCAACACTCCTCAACTCAATGCTTCATGTCTCATCCCTTTTCTATCATATCTTACCTACCAAATATCTAAGTAAGGTACCTTACCTACCGCACTCAAAACTCACCGTTATCGACACATGCCAGGATCCCCCGGATTTAGAGCCTCACCTCCTCTTCGTCGAGCCCCTCACATATCAATTCGCCAACTTCTCCGTCTAACATCACAAACACGGATTAGTCTGGCCTGCCTTGCCAAGGGTCCAAGCCAAACATGCAGCTGAGCTGAACAGAGCGTGCACCTGTTAGCAAGGGAGAAAGACAAAAACAGGTTGCTGCAGACTTCACCATACCACCCTACCGCCACATGTACTTACTTACTTACATACTTACATACATACAAACGACAAACGCATGCCATCAAAGCGCGCAAAAAGCAACGACGATGAACGGTTCGGGCCCCTCGGCTAATTCCTAGTCCGCGTTCCCAGAAATGGATGCGACATCTACGACGGAATGTCACTCGCTCATCACGCACAAGGTGATGGCGCGGTCACGCTGGTAGGACGGGATGAGCTGGCTGCAAGGGAGCAAATGGCCACTTTCAAGGCTGTCAATATGTCCTCGAAAACGCGGCCTAGCCTGACCCGAGCTGGAATGCGAAGAAATTAACTCAGGCTTTTTGTCTTTGATCTGCCATCGCGGGCCCGTGTCTCACTTTGTCACGTCTCATCTTGTCTATCAACTATCGACGATGCGGTCTAGAATGGGGACGCGCGATAATCATGTTATCCACGCTCGATAGCTCCCCACAATCTCCTTCTACAACCCCTCCTCAGTCAGTCAATACGGGAGATTACCCCTCGGCAACACAGCTTCACGAATATGTGTGGCCTTGTTCCCAATCAAGCCTCGGCGGCAGCTGAAGAGTTGTCGTTTCTTCTAGAGAACTGTGCCTTTCTTTCACGATATATCTCACTGTGTAAAATGAAAATCTCAATCATCGTACCATTGAAACTTGTCATGGCTTGTTCAGGCGTGACAAGTCACTTCAGGTGAACTGAGACATCTCGACCGGCCCGGCTAACTCACCGTGCTTGTCAAATGCTGGACTTGAACGGAATATGAGATACCCGTGTAAGAGCACGGGCTTGACCACTTATTTGGGTTGACATCTCTCTCCATATGCAAGTATTCGATCGACCCATCACCATGAAACATCAGCAGCAGACAACTGCCCTTCGTAGGGATATCATTCTCTCAGGTTGAGGACTTTAAGCGGGGCCAAGAGCAATTGATAGCTTCTCGGCCAGGCAGGGGGCACCCATTTGTCAAGGTCTAACGTTAATTATTGCTGAGCTTTTCTTTTCTAATACTACTACTGTTCTATGATGCATTTACTACCTACCGTCAGACGATGGATCATCACCAGAGAATCTATCATGAATTAATGCTATTTATTCCACCGTGATGAACAACATTCAGCCACAATGTTATGCAAGGTCATTCCTACATTTTATTGTTGCTTTTGCATTCAAGCCCTCAATCAAGCACCCACAGATCCAACGTACCAAAAACCAAAACAGGATGCATAACGAAATTCTATGGGTTGCTGTTGGCCTGGAACTTCATCCATTGCTACCATCTGACGGATACTGATGTGCCCGGCATAGGCGTTCCTCATTAGGCAAGCTGGCTGGTCAGCCATTAAACAATACACGGGCCTTTCATCTTGACCGCTTGGGTCTCAACCGTGGAAAACTTCCAGGCCAAGTCAAACCTTCCAGCCGCGAACCCTGGCCAACCTCTTAAACTTGTGCCCCATTACGTATTGGGCTGGAGAGGGGCATGAGCACAAAATATTAATATGTCTAACGTAGTCAGTTAACTGTTAACGGTCAGCTCAATCGACGCCAGATTCAGGCTTAACAAAACGGCCTGAGACTTTGAGGCTCAGACTCTTCTTAACTTGGACGTTTCGGTCGTCAGTCACCGCCTGGAAAGCCAAGCCAAGTTCTATTGTGGACCACCACAAGGAGTTAAAACAGAAACCAAGACGGCACTCGACTCAAGCCATGGTGGCAAATCAGTATCTTGTGGAAGTCTACCTATAGATGAAAGGCACTTTTCGAGAACGATAACTATAACGCTCTGTTTGCGGTGAGGCTCTTCCAGAATTTGTCGGTTCCTGAGTCTGTTCCTGAGCCTGGCTTGGCTTGTTCCTGGTTCCTGGCCGGATCACGCCACCACTGCAGCTGAACAAAAACCGCCCAGAATATCTCCACCTTAAACCTAGTCCACCTCCGCTTCTCGTTTCTCGCGTGTGCACGCTAACTGGACAGTGAGGATTTTCTTGATACAGACCGCTATTCGTCTCGGACATCGGGCTGGTAATCAATTGGCGATAACCTTGGATCTCACCACTAGTCACTCGGTTGTATGGATACTCCGTGATATATGATTCAGGGTCCCTGCACTTGACCCAACTCATTTCCGAGTGTCGTGGCGATGCATTGCAATTGTTATTCTGTCTTACATTCAGTTGAGCATCGCGATCGTGATTGCGTATCAAGAAATCCGATAAAGGGTAAACGAAACAAACAGCCAACAGCCCAAGCGTTCGCTTAAGCCATGGCCTCCGAAAGCTAAGCGAAACCCTTCCGTAGTTAACGGGCGGGAAGAGCCTATCAGCGGGACGGCACACAGTTCGATCTCACGGCTAGTCTCCCTTCCTTTTCTCCCCTCTCTAACAGCGACTAAGCTACGCCTAAACCTCTTATGTTTGGCGCTGGTCTTAGAGGGGACTCCTTCTAGCGCAACACCATTTTCCACGAGTTGCAGGCTAAAGTTACTCACTGTACTGTACTTATTGATCGGCTTCGCTTTCTCCCGTGGCCCAATTTAAAGAGCTTTGGCCAATTCTCCTCCACACGTTGCCGAACATGTTGGTATATAGGACATACACCATTGAGTCAGTTGAAAGCAAGAGAGAACAACTTGTCAAAGATGCAGAATGGCCCATCGGCAAACATGTCGACTGCCTTACGGAGATTGTCATTCATTGCCTCATGACCTATGTAAAGGCAGGACGACTGAGCAGGGCCAATCAATGGCCAATATCCAGATCAAATGCTTGGAGGGGTTATGATGAACCATTATTGTTTGAATCCTTGTCCATGTCCATTCCGATTGTGGAGAAGGATGAACAGGGGTATACCTAGCCCAGCTCTCAAGGATATTGAACTTCTTCCCTTAAGCTCATTCACCATACACCGCTTCTTTAGACATTGGCCCTGAGACGAGACGAGTCCCAGCCGCTTCAGCGTGCTCACCAACTTTCTAATAGCTGGCAGTTACTAAAAATGGACAGACGAACGTTCAGAGCAACATGCATACTAAAGTTCCGACGAGACCACCACCACCGTTGATGGATTGCAGCTCCGCCAAGCCTCTATCCCACTTCCCACGAGAACCACCACCACCACCACCCTCAATGAATGGTTTTAACTGTCCACACAGCTATACCGCACTAGGCCTTCGGACCCGTCTAAACGAAGGTGGTGGGCGACTGAGACCAAGGCCTTCGGTTGGCCAGAAGACCACACCTCAACTGAAATTGGCTGAAAGTGCCAGCCACGCCCAGCCTTTCTTACCTGATCGCACGTTACGTTTGCTGCAAGGCACGAGCCCTCCTGATCATGGCGAAATCTGCGAGGGGTCGAATGGCTCTTGATGTTGCTCTCCGTTGCGACTTAGACGGGGCTCGAAGACTTTCTCCAGACCAAGGTCCGTATCCACCGGATTGTGTCATTCGTTAAGACCCTCTCATCTAGCATCGTGACGGCGCCATCAAGAAATGACTTGCAGAAGTAGCTCGTTGCCGTCGGGGCAGGAATCCTCCGATATTTTCTCGCCTGTTGATCCACGTGCAGCACGAGGCTGAGCTCGTGACAGGATTGAGCAAGTGAGTTTAATTGCACTCAGCCTTGAGCTGCAGAACACGACTGGACAAGCAGGAAAAGCAACTCGTCCACCATCTTAGAAATTCAAACTTACTGCTGGATTGCTCGCCAGTTATGGGTGAGATCAACATGGTCATAAGCACTTGGAGAGTTTACAATTATGGCCAACAGACGGAGTTGGTCTCAAGAGCAGGGGTTTCCAACTCCGGTCAAGATACATACATATTGAATGGAACAGGAGACGGGTCATCTCGGCAGCATCCATCTCCGTCTGACTCTCAATGCCGTTGGTTACTTGGTACCCAGATGATTACCATGGCATACTTATTAACTATGCTATGCACAGAGGCTGTAACGGTTTGTGATGGATTTCGATTCTCTTCCTATCACATTTTGTTATGTGGAAATAACACAGCAAGACACGACAAAGCGAAGACCATACTCAATTCCATGCAGCATACATTGGACCTGCTGCATCTCCCAGGGTCTTGCAGTTGATGCAACCACACGTCAATATCAGACAAGGGATAGCCCACAAGTTCACAGCAGACAGCACATCAGCGTCATTGCAAACCCACTCCATTTGCGTTTCTCCTCCCCCGCTGTTTCAAGCGTCAGGTTTCTCCACCTTGACATTGCATCGCCGACGGGTCATGGGGGTCCAGATGAGACGAGATCGTTTTGGTCGTCTTTTACTAATGTACGTTGATCCTTTGCTTCGACCCTCGAACTGTCTCTGGTTTCCACTCTGCCAGTTGAGTAGGCTATCTGCGTACTCTCCTCCAATAGCGACCCTTTTCTAGTCTGATAATGCAATCGCCTGCATGCAATGAGAACCCTGCGGTTTGCTGACAAAGGAACCCGAGACAGTAGTGCCGCGTTTTACAGAAGAGCCAGGAACTGGCATGATAAGATATCCGATAGCCCTATTCCTTGATGTTCACGGAAACCTCGGATCCAATGAATAGTAGCAGATAGTATCAAGCAGGCGAGATAAAAGATCAAGTTCATGTCTTATAGGCAGATAATCCTCCTATCCCATGCCTCGATAACCCATCAGGCATGACTCGTGTGTCCGACGCCTCAAGAGCCGCAAACTCCAGCAACCTTCGCAAAAATGGCTTTTTTCCATCTTTTGCATGGCTGTGGCTGGGCTTGGCTTTCGAACCGCTTATGAGGCTAAACTGACATGGCAGGGCTTGACACAGGCATTATCCCTGCTTGAAGAGGATCGATCGGCGACATCTTCAAGAATGTGTTTTGGATTACCCAAGGCTCAGACTTGATGCTTCATAAAATCCATCATCAATGATGGAGCTGAAGTTTTTTCATGCATTCAAATTTTGCAAAGCTGCATAATCTGGACCGGGACGGACTAGTCACTTAACACCGACTTGGCTCTGTCTGTCAAATTCTCCACCAATATTTTGTTCACGGTGGCCAATTCAAGACTTTGACCAAGACTACAGTCAAGAGGCTATGCAAGTACATCAAGAATAGACCGTTCAAGGATCAACTCCTCCACAACCCTGAAGGTAAGTCTCCATCTCTCTTTTGAGAAGAGCCCCGTTTCGCATTGCCACAAGAAGAGTTGGTTGGGTTTGGACTCCATCTCTGAGCAATAGCTAATGCACTCGAAGCTGACTCGCATTCACTTCTCATGGTTCAATCCAATCCAGCAGAGACACAAACCATAATATCCACCGTGAATTTGAGAGCTACAAGCCATTAGCTCTGGGCCATTATGGCCCAACTTAATCGAGCCTCTGCTATTCAGACTCCTCCTTTCAAGACACAATGATGCGGCTCTTGAACAGCACAGCACGAGGCAAAAAAAACTATCCGACGGTTTGTGTGATGAAGCAGGGATCCATCAGCGAATCGCAGCTGCAGGATCCATATACCAGCTGCGTGCGGTGCCAGCGGATTGCAATATGGCACAAACCTTGATCGTCCTGTTATTCCGCATCCCAGGACCGCGGTCAAGGGTTTTTCCCGTGCGACAAACACCTTCTAAGGCTGAGGCAGAGTAGAAGGCCTCAAAAACAGGTCACATCTTAACAAAGGAAATCTGTTGGTCAGTTGCCGTTCCTGAGCCGGTTCCTGGATACAACCTAAGGTCGCAGAAGATGGCCGCATGAAACGTGGCATGTGTGGTACTGCTTGGTTGCCATCAAATCATCTTTCTGTTCCTGTTCCTCTCAATAAATGCCGCCCTTTTTTTTTTTTTTTTTTCGTCAAGGACTATTGACAGCCGAGTTTTGCCATGTCATGTCGTTGCTGACAGCCTGCTATAAGCACAATCCCACCATAGCCACCTATCTGTCTTGTTAGCTCTCACCCGTTCCGAACCTTGCGTTTCAGGATCTTTCTCTTTACCAGTTTCCGGTCAGGTACGTATATGGTTATCGAATCAAATGCTAGTTAAATGCTCACATGGCTAACCTTACCCGAGATTTGTCATTGGATGCTGATCTTGATACATCTATCAAGATCACTTTTATTTAATACGGCAACGCTATTACTGCGCAGGGTTACACTTTGAGGGTTTGCATAAAACAGGCCGTACCACGAATGCCTAATGCCACGCACTACAGATGGTCCTATAACATAAGAGCGAGCCCTTGGATTATAGGGTAACCTCTACTAGATATCAAATCCAGAGAAGTGAGCATAAACTCGCTTGGCAGTTAAACGTCTCATTATTCGGTACTTGGGGTCAATGTCAAGGGCTGCAAATCCCAGGGGTGTTGATCTAACTTGTTGTTAATCCTCTGGTTTGTATGATCATTGCTTGTTTCGCAATGACTGACTCGTCAAGCCACAAACCAACGGCTTACGCTCCTCGCCCATGTTATTACCGTACATAGTGTTAAGCCACAATCTGCAATAGCATGAGTTGATGTCGTCAAGCTTTGTACTTGTGTTTCAAAACTCGATATTTGGCGAAGTGCTAAGTAGCGGTGAGTTTGCACTTCATACTAGTAATCTCCATGGTACAGGGTAGGTAACTTTGGTCTCACAGTCGTGTGGCCAAGCTGGGTGTTGAAAATCAGGTTGGGATATGACAGTCATAGTATCTGAAGCATACACTCACAGAGGCTGTCGAGTTGGAAAGAAATAGGGTTATATTCAAAGAAACATGTCAAAGACCAAACAGTCTATTTATAGTTTAAGAAAAACACATCGAATTAAGTAAAGCACACATAAACCAGAAGCTGCTTGGCTCCTACATCTATCTAATTCTTACGATCACTCCTATGCCTCAAAACTCCTGCAAAGCGAACGACACTTGTCGCCCAACATTTACCAATGGATACCTTGCTCTGTACCATAGAGGCCATCCTCCTCCTTCTTTCGATTGTAGCCCCTATTGGTCAAATCGGACCAGTCGATATAGTTTCGAGTCTCCCCATCATCTAGCCACTCACCTCCCTGATCATCACAGGAAGGGTTCCAAGAAGAGCCACCTTTATCACAATCATAATCCCAGACGTTATACTCTGTCCAGTTATCCAATTTCAGCATCATGCACTCGAACCATGCCTCCTCAGCTCTGAGAAGGCGTTCCTGGCAGTGCTTGATCTCTGTATACATACCGAGGTCCTCAAGAAAGTCCAAGACGTCGTACGTACACTCCTTAGAAAGGTCATCACGAGACAGGTTGTCAAGGACGCGCATCAGCTGTGAGGGGTCCGCGTCTCGTGCCCATTCGAGCATACGGCATTGAATTCTGATCCATGTGACGATCCATTGGGCATCTAAACTGCCACCTGCGAGACGCGACTCTACTGTGCCATGGAATGAGCGATTCTTGACGCCCAGTTCCCCTCTAAGTTGGCCCTTCCAGTTGTAAGTATACCCCTTATGACCGTCAGTACTAGTAGAACCATGAGTCATCAGAGATGCGACCTGATGCACGCCAACATCGCAGGCCAAGAGTTCGGCAACACCTTTCCATGCGCTTTTAGTGAAGCCTTCAAGCGCATCCCTTAGGTCACCGTCGAGTTCACCGTCGAATTCATACCTATGAAATGGGAGGTGCTCTGGGCCAAACACAGCCCTCGTTTTCGTCCGCGTTGGGTCCAGCAAGGGTCTGCTACCAGACGATGAGTTAGAAACAGAAGCCATGGACTGAGGGATTGGAAAGTCAAGCTGCGGGGGTGATTCGCGTTGGGTTGATTCACTATCCAATTCCGCTTCTTGAGCTTCTTCTCCCAACAAGAGGTTTTCGTCTGGTACATTTCTCAGCTCACGCCTTATTCCTTTGGTCCTTCTTGGTCGATGGAAGGGTTTGCTCCCATAACACTCGCAGTCAGAATCGTCACTTTCAAACTCGGGCTCCCGATAAGTAGAGTCATAATGTAGCTTCTTAGCTTGACGAACACGTTGACGTAGTTTTGCCTTGGAAGCAACGGGGGCTTCTCCGAGTTTTCTTGCTCGTCCAAGGTAGCGAGGTATGTAGTCAATACTCGCGCAGGCTTCGCGGAGTGCCGTTTCTGCAGTTCCACCATTAGTCAAGTCAATTCCATCGCAACGGCGGATAGACTTGGACCAGTGTGCGAAACTCCGTGTAGGGCAATGCAGAGTAGATAGCACTGGCTCAGATGCCCATTGAAGGGCCGCGTAGTTCCTCGCTGCATGCATATCCAGCTGGTGAGGCCCGTTGCCGACATGAACATGAAAGCCGCATGTCGTGTTGACTCGAATACGTAGCTTGTTGGTCAAAAGTCGAACAACAGCCGACACGAGCCTGTATGCTTCATCGCATGAATACATGGGTGGGCTCGATATTTCCACCGACTGCCAGTCGTAGAATGGTTCATCTATTCGCAAACTGAGGGATCCGATGAAACGATCCATGGATATCCCTTCGAGCTGGGCTTTCCAGGCGCTTCTGCATAGAATTTGTGCTCTTTCAACAGTGCCAGGACTGCATCAGTACCAGACCTGTGATCTGTGACTGGTGCGAGGCCGGGAATATCGTCATCCGACTTTACACCCCTTGGATATGTAGCTACCAGGAATTCCAACTCGAATCCGAAGCTGATGCGTGGAGGCCGAGTATACTTGTCTTGCTGCTTCCTGCTGTTAGTAGTAATGTCCCGAGGCTCCTTGGTGGCCATCTTGCCTTTCTGCTCTGCGGTCGGCGGGGCGTTTGTAGTAGACTGCCTATCCATCATGTAAACTATCTTTGGTGAATTGTTGTGGTTGGGTAAATCAACGGAGGACCTGCTCTGTTGCTTAGTCGAAGATTGTTGGTTTTGTGTGATGCTTTAGCGTCGTGTTGCAAAGCTGTTTGGTATTCAAGTTAACAGACGGCAGAAGCTCTATATATCACATCCTGACAGCCCACATCTGTTCAAAAGAGTCAGCATGTTCTCAAGTTGACGTGTTCATCACTTACAATTGCCCATTGCTTTGACATCTCAAAGAGTGGGCACAGGCCCAAGCCCAAATCCTGAGAACAAACCGACAATTCATTGCACAATCACAACACACAACACGACATCCTTTGGTCCAAAAATACGAAAGGGCTCTGAGGCCAAGCCATTTCATTGTTGTTTGTTCAATATCAAGTTTTCATACTCCCTTTCGCCTCTTGCTATGATAGAATTGAATGGTAACGCATAAACAAATAACCACCACCCCTAGTGCACATGCACCTTTCCCTCCTCCCTTCCCCTTGAAAGGCTGCATAACGCATCCGGTCCAACACCCATCCGCCTGTCAGTACGCTGAAGCGTGTCATTACCTCGTCTAAGCTTTGTCAAAGCCTCATCGTTGGGTCTTAAACTCATCAAAAGGTATCGCGTTGCATGTCGAAAAGGTGTATTGTATAAGAAAAATGGGTAAGAGAAGTGAAGATAGGCTTGCGTGCAAGCAACTCCAACCTGCTACCCATCGGTACGATACGGCACGTGGTGGGGTACCAGGATGATGTCGTAGTACTACCGATGGCAGCACCCCACCGCTTAGATCAGGTAAGCCATCATGCCGAGAGCAACGGCGGCGGCAGCTGCTCCGCCCGCTGGCGCCATGGTAGGGGCAGCGAAAGCATCTGAGGACGTCGAAGTCACAGATCCAGCAGTGTTAGTAGCGTCCGACGCGGGGCGGGTGACGGATGTAGTGGCAGATTCGCTAGCAGTGCTGGAAGTATCGTCGTCGTCGCTAGCCACATTCTTAGGGGGGTTTTGCTTCGCGCACTTGGCTTCGATCTTGTTTTTGCAATCTCTCTGACCGCTCGAGCTGCCAGTGTTTTGCGAAATGCACTCGCTGAAGAGCTGCTGGCAAATGAAGGTAGGCATGGTTTGAGTGTAGTACTGCAGACCGGGGGTCGAGCTGTTGGAGGAGCATGTGCATTCCCACTTGAGATCGTTCTTTACTGGGCGTTAGTATCCTTGACGTACAGAATTAAAACATTGGAAAGGCCTGCATACCTCGGTGCACCCGTTCTTGTTGGTATCGTCCTTGCAGAGAGTATCGCACGTGTTTTGCTGAGCTCCACACCAAGCAGCTGCAAAATGTTAGCATGCGGAAATGGCATTAATAGCTTTTTTATCAGTACGCACATCTGGTGGCGAGATCGACAGAGTTGGGGTCAATGGTCATGTCAAGGGAGCTCTTGTAGTCCTTGACAGACTGGGCTGAGACGACCGAGACGGCCATGGCGAGGAAGGCAAAAGATGAACGCATCTTGAATGATGTTTGAGTTGAGTATTTATGGATGTGTGATGTGAGGCGATAATCGAGATGAAAGCGGTGCAGTAAGTGGAACGATGATGAATCGATGCTCTGCGTGTTGTTGTTTTCACGAGGTGAAGGGATTGAGGTGGGTACCCTTCTTATGTTTATCGAGAGGTCTGATGCAAACGGAACACGGAAAGAAGAGAGGCGGAGAGTGAAGGGCAGGTGCGTTAGGTTTTAAACGATGAGAGGAGCAGACAACAGAAGAAACCTTGGGTAGGTAGCTAACTTTCTGGGCAGTAACTTGTCTGGGCAGGTGCCGTCACTGGCGACTGGCCTCGGTTTGATTACCCTGCTCGCCGGGTCTCTCTGTGAATCGCTCGCTAATGATCTAGCAATGAGACTGAAATCAACAGCAAACTCGGCCCCGGCATGAGGTAGGTGTCCACAATCCGTAGCGTAACCCACAAGGATCTCCATCTCTGGCAAGTCGAGGGGTGTTTTGACCAATAGAATATCTTCCTGACAGCAGCTGCCATTGACTTCGCTCCCCGTCCCTCAACAAGGGAAAAGACGCACAGGCACACCTTCCATGTCTTAGCCACTCACCTCACACACCATCTTGACCTAGTCGAGCTTGGCCAGCGCCATTTCCGTTTTAGTCGTCATAGGAGCTGTGAGAATCGTGAAGGCAGGTAGAGAGACAGGCCCTGCTGCTTACACTGCGCCTTCCACAACCACGACCCCAATGCTGGCGCTGTTCATGGATCCTTCCCGGATAAACCCCGTTATGCCGGGGAAGGAAGTGACCAGGCCCAGGCAAGCGGCTGGGGCCGAAAGGGTAGGACAATTAACAATCAATTGTCACTAGCAACCTACCAGGCCAGGATCGAACTTCGTATGCAAGTCGACGGGCACTAGATCGAGCTCTTGATATGGCGCTAAATTCCAGCTGTGTTCACTATCGTCATCCATCACTCATCTTTGTCTTCCACGCCTGATATGCCTCCTACCTCAGGGATCCCCAACGCATAATTTACCTACTTCCGTGAGCTCGGTCCTAAAACTCCGTTCAGCATCCAAAGAAGCCCATATCTGAGACGAGCCAATTATCTCGGACATCTTGCATCACCATTGTCTCTGATTTCGGACACGGGCCATCTTGGCGGCCTGCCGTATCGCCGTCATTTTCCCCGTGCTCGCAAGAGAAACAGAAGCAGAGGCAGGATTGTCTCTTGATACTGTGCAACCTTCAGAGGAGCTCTGGCACAGTACAGACAAGAGCTCTTGGCAACATAACGTTCATGAGGGGGGTTGGCCGGGCAATGTTTACTTGGCGCGAGGCTGGTCTTGCTGCGTGACTAAACCTAAGACTGGAGACTGATCTGCCCAGCGGCACCGATCCGGAACAGACGGGAAAAATTCAAAGTCAAAGGCACTTTTCATTCTCATTCTCATGTCACTTTTCCATGGGAAAAAGGGCCGCCAAGATGCTAATCTCTCTCTTCAACGGGACCACGGCACCTAAACGCCGATGTATCAGGCGCTCGGACCTTTTGTCCAGGTTGGGTAGGTTATCTCATCCACCATGTCTACCGTCTTTTTACAGCCCTGGCTTTGGATTCTGTAAACTCGTCAGGATACATAAGAGTTTCGAATTTATACAAGGAGTCACGTCACATCGTCGGGAAAACTGTCCAGCTATTTGGCGGTATCAGCTGCTAGCAGTTTCGCGAAACATATCAAGGAGAAACAACGAGATACACCCCAGGGTTGTTTTTTTTTTTTTTTTTTTTACTTCCCTCGCTTTTCACCGAAGCGGTAGCTCATCAAAGTGTGTGAAGTGGATGATAAAGACTTGGCTAGCGCAACTCTCCACCCTTGGTCCACGTTCCCCTGTCCCTTGTCTCATCCCATCTAAAGTGCGTCACTCCATCATCCCGTCGCGAACTAATCTGCCCATTTCTCTCCCCTGTTTAGGTGTCAGGCTGTTATTCAGTCACTGGCAGTCCATGTATGGAGTTGATCATAAGTTGGGTTATCATGACCAGGTTGGCCGGCTATAGCCCGTAAACCTCCACACTATTCATTGATTATAAATTTCCCTTGATGAAACCGAGGCCGGCTCTCAAACAAGGTCCTTGGCAAGTGCATTGCAAACTTGTGCCAACTTTCACCAATGAAAACCATCAATTTGCACCCCAGACACGATCGAGTCGGCGCCACCTGTCTATTATTTTTGCTGTATGTCGGCCGTCAGATTCATAGCCATTTACACCTCGGCGCCAGATTAAATATGTTAATCTATAGGTCAGAAAGTTCACTTTGGCGCATTGAGTATCATTTTGTGCATAATTGTGATTGTTCGTATTCTGTTACTGGTTTCCAACTACGTCTATCTATAACTCAACCGATGTAGTTAGGGCGAGAGGTTGGTGCACACTACATAATATCTCATCATCGCAAAGCTGATGGCACATTATGAAACCATTTCTAGTCCCAGTACTAACGTTGATGGTCGAGAAAAATCAGTGTTTGCGAAGTTACCCAGTCGTCGCCCAACCTCTCTTCACGCCTGTCTTATCATTTTACTCTGTAGTTTGCTGGCAAAGATTGCGAGCGAGAGAAATACTCTGTGCAGGAAAAGGCTTGGCCAGGCTTGCAAAGTTCTAGACTCTTTTAGTCTCCCTGCAACCACATCGCGGATGGCTGAACGTCGCTAGCCGCCTTTTAACCCTTCTTAACCACTAGCAAAGCATATGTCGTCGAGCCACACGTACGACCTATAATAAGCATAAATCAAGTATTGCCTTAAGGTCACTCTTACGGAGCTGATACCAGCAAGTTCAATTTTGCTACAATTCATGCCTCAGTGCCGATATTCTGCAAAAGCAACGCCCTTTTTTTAAGAGGCCAGAGCTGGTTACCGTTTGAGCCGTCTCAATACAGAGTAGGTAATTATGGTCTCAGAAGAAAATCTCGTTGCATTCCCAAGCGGCCCGGCAATGTCTTCCGAGTCCGTGTGTTTTCCCCTTCTATCGAAGACAGAAACATTCATCATCCCGAAGGATTCATACTCGAGAGAATACCCGAGTTTCGTACGTTTTAGTGGACTTTTTGCTATCCCTTGTCGGCTTCAGCATTGAGCTTTGGTAGTTATGGACTACGGGGGTTTCTTGCCTTGGACAATGGACAACAGGTAGTCTCGCAAAATCGCTCAGTTCCTGCTGTGTAACTGTGTGGTCCTGTGATCTTGAAAACCCATGACCATGTCTCCAGAATATCTTGTGCTGAAATTTGGCCTGCAGCAGGACTGTCGTTAGTGATCTGTGGTCCATATGTAGCGTCTCCATGATATAATAAATCCACTACAAAGCTCAGGCCTGATAGGAAGGGTCGTCAAAAGGGGCTATACAAAACGCAAGAGATGCCAAAGAGCTGGCGAATTGACCAAGAGGTATATACCATGAATACAAGAAATTTATCAAAGGTATAGGGTAGGCAACCTGGCCCTCATAAGCTCGTCAATGTTCGGAATCAGTGGGGGTGGAGCTACAGGTAACGCGGTCCCTGCATGACGATCTCAGCTCCTGAAATCCAAATCCATTGGTTGATAGCTCCAACCTACCCAAACCAAACAAGTCCAACTTCAACTACAGCTGTCAAGGTCCTGTGTTTGTCAGTCACACACAGTCTCTCTGCGTTAACATCCAACTTCGATCGGCTACATCTCGATAATCTTAGGCTTTCTTAATTTCATGCAGTCGCCAACGTAGAATCAAAGCCACACGACAGTACTCGATGCACTACAACCGCCGCTGACCCCTCCATTTCCTATCTCATCCCCTTTCTACCATCACCAGCTCAAGACACAGAATCATCCACGTCTGGGCCCACGCCAGAGCTCAATATGAACCGCCTACCTCGAGAGCTAATCGATGCGATCCTTCAACAATGTATCGTCCACGGCCCCAAAAACTTAGTCCTTAACCTCCGGCTTGTCTGCCGTGTGTTTGACCAGATCCTCAAGCCGTTCGTATGCCGGACTCTTGACCTCGAGTTCTCGCGCCTGAGTAAGACGAGCGGCGTGACGCATCCGCAAATGGATGCGCTGCAAACAATCGGATACCACTGCAAGAGCCTGTATATCGATCTCATGGTTCTACGAGACGACTGTGAGCGCACGGTGTCGTGCTTTTGAGACGAAGTGGCTAACACGAATAACTATCAGTGGAAGTCGAGTTCCTGGATACCGTCTTTGCGCGGGTCCCGTCCATGACGGACTTTTGTCAAACGCTACACAAGAAATACTGCATGAATGAGACATCCTTCACAGAAACAGACTACTATCACACGGTCGAGGAGATGCTATTCTACTGCCGCGATGTCAATCGTTTACGACTCAACCTCCCTTTCCAACTCGTCGGCCGTCACTGTAATGCTGCCACCATGATTCTAGCCAACACATTGAAAGCATTTGCGCAGCGACCAGAAGAAGACTCAGCAAAGCTCAATACACTCGTCATAGAGAATGTGACGGACGTAGCGATACGCCACCTATGGATGAACCCGATCGACGTGATGAATATCATGAGAGTCTTGGAGGTGCTGGAACACCTCATCTTGACATTGCGACGACACGAAAATGAACCTATCACTGTAGGCTTGTTCGGATCCTGCCTCTGGAACCTTGTTGAGAACGCGGGGGAGCTCAAGAGCCTTTGTTTGATAGGGATGGACCATGATGATCGCCCGCCGCGAGGGTTGAAGCAGACGAAATTCTGGCAGATGCCGCTTGACGAGTGGCGCGCAAAGTCACTGCCCGCCCCCAATGTTATACATTCCAACCTGACATGCTTGGAGCTCAAGCGAATTGAGCTGTGTCCTGAGGTATTTGTACGCACTGCGGAGAACTTTGGGACCACACTACGAGAACTTTACTTGAACGAAGTCTATCTCAAGGTTGAGCAATCACGCGACTGGAACGAGGATTCTAAGAAGATCCTCTGGGTCGGCATGCCCAACCAACGGCCAGGGGACGATTGCCATTGGATTGCCATGGCGCTGAGATGTGCCACACCTCATCTGAGAATCTGTCGAGCATCGTTTCTGGCGTATGATCACTACATACTTGAAGACATGCCCAGTCAGCCAGAATTCGATCTGATAGATCCCTGTGGTCTTGGTCGAAGCATATCTCAGCGCTTCGTTGAAGTGGTCATGGGAATCCGCCAACCAACAGCACTTACAAAAGATGTCGTCGAATATCTACCAGCAGATCCTCTCTTTGACAGCCTCCTAAACAATCTTGTCCCTCGAGACCGCGCTCTGAGCGTGGTTGAATACGATACCAATGCATACCAGACAGCCGTTGCCAATTCCACGTCGGAATGGCAACGCAGCATCGACGGCGTGTTCCCCAACTGCAATTCCAACACTCTCGATGAGCTACACTACATCGCTGAGACGGCATGCCAAGGCATGAATGAGATACATCGGCGCCGCAACGAGTGGTCTGCCGAGAACAGCATGGCGAATGAGTTCACGGAGAACCTTTTTAATATTCCAGCCTCTGGCGATGAGCATATTTGATGACGATTCAGGGTTCCTTGCTTCACACGATATCACGACCAATTGGTTATAGACAACTCCGAGAAATCGAAATAATATTTTCCAGGTAGCTTGTCATTATCAAGCCTCAATACCAAACGATGCGATTTGCACCAGTTTTGACCCTAGCCGCTGTATAAATGCCAACCCATTGGGGGGCTTTGAATAAAGCAAACCCCTATCTTTTTTGTTTGCTTTTAAAGCAACTTCAAACAAAGGAAACAATTCTCATAACATGTCATCATATATCATCTTCTAGATAGTGGAAATTCGAAATTGAAAAAAAAAAAAAAAAACAAACATCTCGGGTATGCGCTTAGGCACCGTTAACGCCATTTCCATTGAAACCGTTGGTCTTGGCTGCAGAGGTGGCCTTCTCGAGGGCCTGGAGGACGTCATTAGTGAGATCCTGAGCATCCTCAACACCGCAGCTGATGCGGACAAGGTCGTCGAAGATGCCGACAGCCTCACGCTGATCTCGAGGAATGCCAGCGTGAGTCATGCTGCTGGGAACCTCGACCAGACTCTCAACACCACCCAGACTCTCGGCAAGAGTGAAGATCTTTGTCACCTGGCAGAAACGCTCAGCGGCGGCGTGGCCGCCTTGGATGCGGAAAGAAAGCATACCACCGCCCAGACCATCTCGGTGCTGTTTCTTGGCGATATGTCGGTGGGGGTGAGAGTCAAGACCAGGGTAGTTGACGGCAATGACCAGAGGAGAAGCCTCGAGAGATCGGGCCACAGCATCAGCGTTGCGGCTAGCTTCGCGAGCTCGCAGGTGCAGAGTCTTGAGGCCACGGTGAGCAAGCCAGGAGTCGAAAGCAGAAGGAACAGCACCAATCGCGTTCTGGAGGAAGCTCAGGCGGTTCTTGAGCTCGTCGCTGTTGAAGGCAGCAACACCCATAACTACATCACTGTGGCCGTTGATGTACTTGGTGACACTATGGACGACGATATCGGCGCCGAAGTCGAGAGGGTTCTGGACGTAGGGGGAGAGGAAAGTGTTGTCAACAACGACGAGAACGCCATGCTTGTGGGCCTCAGAAACGACGGCTCGGATATCGACGAGACGGAGCGTAGGGTTGCTGGGACTCTCGATCCAGATCAGACGGGTATCGGAGGTGATGTGCTCGCTGATATCGACCTCAATCTCTGGTGTAAAGGTGACCTTGACGCCGTGGGCCTTTGCGACCTGTGTGAAGTAACGGTGGGTACCCCCGTAGACATCGGAGACGGAGATGACATGACTGCCAGCAGCGAGACTCTGGAGAATGGTGGCGGTAGTGGCGGAGCCGGAGGAGAAAGCAAGAGCGTACTTGGCGTGCTCGAGAGCAGCAACAGCGGTCTCGAAGTTGGTACGGTTAGGGTTGGAAGATCGGGAGTACTCATACTCGCCAATTGGCTTGCCAACGGCGGACTGAGCAAAGGTGGTTGACAAGGAGATGGATTCGATCACGGCGCCGGTAGCGGGGTCATGTGGAGCGCCGGCGTGGACGGCGAGAGTACCGAAGCTGTGAATGGGGGACGGAGGGCGAGGTGGGGTGGCCACGGGGTCCGAGTTGAGAGGAGCAGCCGACATTGTAGCTGAGGATTGAGTGAGAGAGAAGGAAGGGTATATTCGAGCTGAGATAAGGTCTGCAAAGGTACGGAGAGAGGTTGTAGAAAAGAGGAAAAAGTTGGTGGAGGGAGGAAGGAAGAGAGTCAACGTGGGATGGGCGTGGTCACGGAGCTGTCAATATAAATATAAACTCTGGGCTCTAGTGACAAGCAAGTGGAGGTCCAGGCGGGGCTGAAGGGGAGGAAAAAAAGAGGAAAAAAAAAAAGCCTTTTCTTTCCTTGTCTTGCCCTGGTCTGTTGTGTAATGTAAATGGTATGCAAATTGGGAGAGGGACCCTTTTTATATCAGAGCTAAAGCGGTTGCTACTGTAGTGCAGTCTACCTATGCAATGCAATTCAGCTCGCCAAGCACAGACAAACAATGGGAAGCCTCGGCTTGACGCGATACAGGATCGAAATGATGCGTCAAAGGCGGAGGCCGGATAGTTTAATCCTGAAGTAGAGATAAAGAAGTCTTAGAGGTCTAGAGCGGGTTTGAACCTTGACGATCACGTCACAGCAATCTCAACAGCAAGGGATGAGGAGTCTGGAGCCAAGGACAATGAGGAAATTGGGTGAAGAGATTAATAATGGCTCAGAGAATAAATAAACGTAAAAAGAATTGATTGGCGTCTCCGACTCGACTCGTGAAAAAAAAAATGCAACTCAGGCTGGGTTTTGCGTGGTCGGTTATCGGCTCTCGGTGTACAAAGTACTGATATCGTCGGATTAAAAGCTGATGGAGAATGTGGAATCATGGAAGGGTCCAGCGAAGGAAAAAATGGGTTTGTCGAATTTATATCAAATTTCCATTTCTTCTAGCGTGAAGATTACTATTAAGATGGATGAATTGAGTTCTTCCATGGCTTGTTCCATTTCATAGATTTGTAAGTCGAAGGAAATGGATTCGAAGAAGAGACAAGAAAAAATATTACACAACACTGATACTGAGTACAAGCTATCTAGGTACTTACCTTTTCATCAATTTATCACATAAGTTTGCGAGCATTTTATGTACTTGGCCGTACCTAGGCCGATGGCCCGGATGGCGCCTCCTCCTGTACCTTTCGTCATCCGTCAGGACGTGCATGGGGAAGGGGAAAAATACCTTACACAAAGAAAACGGCCGAAATCCATAGCAAAAATGCAATGCTTACACTGACGGTTTGACAGGTCTATGCCTGTTTGTGTGACCTTACGGCGTGCCCGAGTTAGGTAGGCAGGTACCTACTTACCTGCAGTACTCAGCTTGGCTTCTATGACAAATGCAATGTAGAAAAATTGCTTACTGAAGCATTCTAAGTCGGCACAGTGCCTGCCTGCCCGTATCTGCATACAGTAGTTTTGCGCAACAGCTCCCTTACCTACCTAGTAGGTATGGCTTACATATATTGATCCCCATACCGCTACCTACCCAGTAGCTACTTACCTTAGGTAGGTATCTTTCTTCTCGCGCAAGGCGCGCCAATACCTTTGATTTCATAATGCTGTCGGGTTTGCAGCGGGCAGATGCGGTCCTCTCGGCGATAAGTGGAGGGGGCGTGTACTTTTCCCCATGAGTTGCAACAATTAACCACGAGAAACACGGAGGAAGGCTTCAAAGGTATTAGTTGACTCAGCGAAGAGAGAAATGCTCTGATCGGTGAGGATCTGATGCATCATGTGCTCGATGTCGTGATAGAAGGGAGGATGAGTCTGTGGTAAGGGTCGGCTCTCGCTGTAGTGTAAGCCGGCCGTGTCTGACAATGAAGTCTACCAAACCATCTTGCTCGTCTTGGTAATATATATGGTGTTTAAAGCCGGCATGGTCGTAAGTATTTCCAAGGAATTTTACTCATATCACATTATAGTAATAACCTACTGCACATTCTGGTTTGGAATCGATCCAGTAGGCCAAGTCATAATCCTCAAATAGAATCCACGACCGACTTCCCGTACAGGGATACGTTCCGTTGGTGTGAACAACCTCCTTTGCCGAACTCTTTTGTGTGGCAGAAACCCAGTAAGTTCGGAGCTGAGGGCATTTGTTTGTGATTGTCCCGTCTCCCCCGCAAATGTCTCACGCACCTTGAAAGAGCTGCCAGAAAAAAAAAAAAAAATAAGCGGTTCCTTGCAGGTCGGCGATGTCGTGATTATTCGTGTCGTCATGTCGGCTCGGAAAGGTAAGTCACCAGATCTTATGTTGGTGGCACCAGTAGATTTGCGGGACGTAAGTCAATATTCTAAGTTCAATAACTCTGTGGTATTTTTAGTTCAGTAGGATTGGAAAATCTTATGCTGTGTAAAGTTATTAAGTTGGCTTGGGACCTTCAAAGAGATATCAAGAAGAGGTAATGAGTTTAGTTAAGGTTGATAGGTATTGATATATTGATATTGGTGCTGATGCCTTATCCTACTTTCTGCCTTAGCCGAATGGTCGTGACCGACTAACGGCACTTATGAAAGCATGCACAATCCCAACTAAAACCACCTAAGTTGGAAGGTAGGTAGCCTGAACTTCCAGACATTATGATACGAGTACGGTGCGCTGATGAATAATACTACCTTAGTAGGTATTAAAACCACCATCAATCTCGAAACGTCATCCAAATCGACAGGCACCAAATGCCTTGAATCCTTCATCTCATATTTCGGAATAACCATACTCCCGACGGCTCAACGTTTTCTCAGGCTGACATGATGTTGCAGTCTTATTGGACGCCATCGTCTTGTTTCCCCAAAAGATGGTAGATCTCATGATACGACCGGACCACCAGACCACCCAATATCCGACAGAGGCATCCAGGTAGATTCTCGATCATTTTGGGACGGGAGGATTAATATCTCCATGGAGATCTACCCGTCATAGTTGATGTTGGTGCTCAATTAACACAGCCTCAACCGGGACAACCTATTTTGTGTTTGACATAACGATGAGTCTATGATGAGTCTGAACTGGAGGGACTTTGAAGCTGCTGTCATGCTCTTGGAATACGCCATAGTACGCCTGGATAGGGGTCCATGCGTAATCTTCCCAAATGTGTGTGTGTCTGAGTCTCTTTTTCTCTCTTGTCCCAGGGTCCTCTACGACTTGTCTCTCCCATAGTCCCATAGTCCCATAGTCCCATAGAGATGCGAAAAACCATCTGGTATCCGGGCCGTTCTCATCCTTTTTTATGTTATTCTCAGTCCACCTGCCTACGTGGTCCTTTAGGCGAAGGTCACAATCGACAAAGCGTCAATCTTCGGGCTCCACTCACGTTAAAGCTCCGGCGCCGAAACCAAGCCATCACCGACTTGGCCGGCCCGTGTTGGGAGACAGGCACAACAACAGCAGGAGCAAGAGCAAGCACACGACATGACAGGGCCGAATCCCTGTTGATTTGCTGTGGCAGTGCAGCCTTCCCAAATTCAATTCGCTGAAAGTCGTCAATAGACAGGCGTGACAGGCTAGACTGCGCTGAACCGGGGCAGGTAGGTAGGTACGTTAGCACTTTTCAACGTGCAGCTCCACTAGGCTGCCCTGCCGACGGGACCGCCCCTCTAAGGTACCCTCCACTTCATGCTGCGCGGTGGGTGGCTGCTGGCTGCATCTCTCCTGCCCTCATTTGCATCTCATCACATCACAATAGCACCCGATTCTCCTACACCGCACTTGCTTGGACGGGAAACTCTGAGGTACCTACCTTACCTATACTCAGCTTCTGCCCCCAACTTCAAACTTTACTTCTGGCAAGAGATAAACCGTGCTCAACCACGATTCTCGCCTTTCTCGTTCTTCAACACGCGTCATGGAATTCTCTTCCTCATAATTTCTCTCCACAATTGCTTCTCCTTTACTCAAAGCCAACCGCATCGAGGCCCCCTGCCTCTGCGGCCATGCTGCGATTTTGCTCACAATTCAGGGTCCTCTCCATATATTTCCCGGTAACTTGTTGACAACCGACACGTGAAAAATACTTCTCTCTACTCTTCTTCATCCATCATGCCGCCTCGACGCTCTCACAAGAAGTCTCGAGCGGGTTGTCGAAGGTGTAAGAATAGGAAGATAAAAGTAGGTCCTGTCGATCCTCTGCTTATGCCTCAACGCATCGCATCATATCGCGCTCATGCCCTCTAGCCATGAATATTCTTCGCAATGGCTTGTATCGTCCCATATTGTTTCTTTTGACAACGCCTGAACTGACTGGAATTCCTATTGGTTGCAGTGCGACGAAGTTCATCCACGATGCGGCAACTGTGCCAAGCATGGCGTTCCTTGCGATTTTAGCAATCCCGACGTCCTCGAAGAACTTGCCATCCAAACTAATACCAGTACTGAGAGCGTCGGCGCACCTACACCCTCTCCAGCACCAACTGTCAACTTCAATTCTGCTCCAAGGACCCCGTTGCCACGTCCACGTGCCCCTTCAAGTCCAGCAAGAGCGCCGCGACCAAACCCTTCCCCTCCAACTTCTGTTTACTCGCAGCCTTCGATAAGCTCGTCCACTCACACCATAGACCATGGGGAACGGATGCTCGAGCTGCGTCTGATGCATCATTACACCAATGTCACCTCAAAGACACTCTTGACCAATTCGCCTGCCGCCGAAGATATCTGGCAGCGTGCCGTCCCACAGATGGCCTTCTCTGGCAATGGCAAGACGTACCTCGCCGACGCCATCTTGTCTGTCGCAGCTCTCCATTTACGCTCAATATCTCCGAACGACAAGGCATTGGTGCGCGCTTCACATGCCTACTCCGCTTCCTCTCTTTCTGCATTTGGTGCCTCGCTAGGCTCAGGCATTACACCTGATAATGCGGAAGCACTTTTTCTCACTGCGACCTTGATTGCTTTCCAAGCAAGTGCCTCTCGCATATTCGTCAAGGACGACGGAGATTCTGCGCCTGGCGACTCAACAAGTCGATATGTACCTCCGCTTTCTTGGTTCCATGCCTTTCAAGGCGTCAAGACCGTGGTCGCGAACTCGTGGCAGTGGATCCATCACAGCGACATTGTCAAAGTTGTGATTGATTCACAGCCAGGTTTCCAGTTAAATCTCAACCCGCGTTCGCCTGACTCATTCTTTGGCCACATGCTGGAAGGGTTAGCTGATGAGTTGATGAACGAAGACCCTCGCCTGGTTCCTTCGACTACCCAGGCTTACTCACATGCCGTCAGCGTACTTAACTGGGCGCATAAGAATTATCACGCAGCAGCAGCGCTCACGTTCCCAGCCACTGTTTCCAAGCGGTATGTTGATCTTGTTGATGCGAGACGTCCCCGTGCTCTTGCGATCCTCGCTTGCTTCTTCGCCTTGTTGAAGCGAATGGATAATGTTTGGTGGTTGCAAGATGTTGCTCGTCGAGAAGTCATGGGCTTGGTCAGCTTATTCGAGCCTGGATCTAAGTGGTGGCGGCACCTCGAGTGGCCAATAAGGATTGCCTTACTAGATGGCAGTTCCATTCCGCAGGACATCTGGGGCACGGAGCTGGAAGAACAAGCACAAGAGCAACAGACTGTTGTTGGCTCTATGACGCAGCACATCGAGATATTTGCTGAGATGCTACACCAACACGCACAACCTCCTATCCCTATCGCTGATGAGGATCTTATTGTCCCCGACTCACCTGACTGAAGGGACTTGGCGACCATGTGCAATCATGATGGCGGGACCCTGGGGCTTGGAGCTGGTCTCGAGGCCCTTCGAATATCTTGTTCGTAATCAGCTCCAGCATGACGCTAGTTAGCATGGAACACATCTGTTCTACACTCGACGACAGCGCATAACAGCCAACTCTTGGTCTGCATCTTGATGATCCACGACCGTCTCATTATAGTATTCGGATTATATACCCTGGATCATATCAAGATGTATTGGAGCACAATGTTCTTAATAATGAGTGACCTGGGTAATGGGTCATGTGGCATAACTCATGGGTTTGATCGGCGTAATAATATGCCGAGGAGAATAAGCTCAAGGTTGGATATTCTTTGTCAGGCACTGATGGGGCTCGACCATTATGCCTATTACTATGATGTCAAGTCTATGATCGATCACGATTTACGAGCTGAAAGGTAGAGCCAGGCCTGGGAAACGGAACAAATAGACAGAACAAGCACAAGCTATTGTTTGGACTTGTCACGACTTTCTTATTCTATATAGGATACGTATTAGAAGTGTCCAGGTCGTTGTGGAAAGGGAGGCCTTTCCCATTGACGTCACGTTAATCAGTATATAATCTTTAGGAATAGAGAAGAGCGGTTCGGAGCTTTGCTGTGCTGGTCTTGAGCATATCGTTAAAGATTCATCTACCTACCTAGTTATACGATAGCTAGATCGGTCTGAACTCCTGAGCTGTGCAGGAGAGATGGCAACATCACGACCACAACGTGTATGAAACATTGTATTCAAGTATCACAAATACCAATTAGATATAGGACAGTGCCTGTTATGTTTAGGGATCGAACCCAGTAAATCGATTATTGACATGGCCTCTCTAAGACATTTTTCCGATACGCCCAACTCCGAGCCTGCAATACTGCACATCTTCTACTGCTTTATCCTCTTGGTCTCCTCTTCAACAACATCATCCGCCGTATCTTCAGCATCCTTTCGGCTTCGCTTCAGGCCCTTCATCTTGCGGAGCTGCAACTCGCTGAGATCCTGCTTGCCCAGATGCACGCGACCAATCTTGTCACCCATGGAGTCGGTCGTGATATTCTTCTTGGTGCGCTCCTCGGTACCGCGAGGCTTCTTCATAGCCTCCTTGAGCATCGATTCATCGGGTTCCCTGACTCGGCCAACCCGGAAGTCCATACGGGGGCCAATCTCTTCAACCTCGACACGGGGAAGACGCTGACCGGATCGCTTAGTGTTGATGGTGTAGACTCGCAGGTGAATGGCGGGCTTGACATCGCCGTCGCCAGTGCTGTCCTCGGCGCTGATGGAGATGATGTACTGGAGACCCTCGACGTCAATCTTGTCGCTGGGCTCACCCTTGAAGAAATCGATAAGCATGCTCTTGGCAAGAGTAAATTCGTTGCTAACGGGGCTCTCAAAAGCAGTACCGGCAAACAGAATCATAGGTCGTAGACCGATGGCGAACTTCTTGGTCTTGAACTGAGCGATGGTTCGGAAGCTCTCAGGATCGAGGTAGAGCTCAAGCATGTCGAGAACTTTGTAACCAAAAGTGCGAACAAAAGTCAGAGTGTGAGGGCGCTTCTTCTGGCTGTTGCCAAAGACGAGCAGACTGGCGTCGTTCTTCTCAGAAAAAAACTCGAGCGAAGCGGCATCGTCAAAGGGATGGATAGCGTTCTTTTTGGTAAACTTTTTGGCAAGAGGTTGACGCATCTGGTGGAGGTCATTGAGGGCGTCCTGAATGATCTGAGAGCATGTTGTTCCGCGGAGGAAAAGGCATGTCTTGGGGTTCTCGTTGGCTTTGGGTTCGCGCTTCTCGAGGGCTCGCTTTGAGCGCGCATTGCGAGGTTTTCTTGATCAATGTCAGTTTTTAAGATTAGAATTGTATCAGAAAAAATAAATTGGACATACACTTGTCGGAGCATCTTGGAGATTTGTGATAAGAGATGTCCCTTGAAAGATTGGTGATGAGACTTCCAGATGGAAGAAGGCTGGCTGACTTGGAGCGAAGAAAAAAAATATTCTTATCGATAAAGCATGCGGTGCTCACCGTTCACCGAGAGCAATAGTTCGGTGAGACCCCGCAGTCACGTGTGCTGTTATCTTCATTCGGCAAGTGCTGCCGATCCTCGGTATTTTCCCCGCCATGGCGCGGACATCCTCTCGGGTTTCGCTCGCTACCTAGGTCTTAGCAGGAGTTTGACCTTCTTCCACCTGTAAACTACACCCCTACATGACTATTATCCCAAATCAACGAAGCGAACATCTTGCCATCAATTCGAAGCCTTCATCGTTTCTTATTTCTTGCTGATATTCCCCACCACTTAAAAGCAACTTTACATAACGTTAATCATCATGTCGTTTATGGGTGGCGCCGAATGTTCGACATCAGCGAACCCCCTCAGCCAGCTTCATAAGCATACCCAAAATGACAGAACACTCCAGCAGGACCGTCTCGTCGGTCGAGGACCTGGCGGACAACTCAATGGGTTTAGGAGCCAGAGCGCCAATGCGCCTCAGGATGAGGTATGCCCTAACAGGAGCGATGAAGCTATTACTAATACATATATTTTGATGTTATAGATGATGAATGGCTTCCTTAACCAAGGCCCAAGCCTCCAGCAAGAATATCCCATGCAGCCGGGCCAGATGGGCCCTCTTAGCCCAGCCCAGTCTCATATGCGAGCCAACTCGGCGTCGCCAACATGGGCGCATGACTTCAATGGCCAGCCGGCGATGGAATCAGCCTTCCAGCCACCATCTGCTGCACAGGCGCACTTTAACGCTGACGAATTTGCCCGTTTCCAGCAGCTTAACACACAAGGTTCTTCCGCGAGAGCAAGCCCGATGCAGAGCAATGTCCCTAGCCAGATGAATCAACAACGATCTATGATGGGCGGCATGATGAACCGACCGATGGGCTACACTCCTATGTTCCAACCGATGTACCAGAACCAGCAACCCATGCATCAACCACAACAGCAGGATCTCAAAGGCAAGGGCCGCCTCGTGGAGCTCGATGATCATAAGTGGGAGGAGCAGTTCGCCTCGATGGAGCTCCAGGATAGTGACAAGGCTAAGGAACAGGAAGAGGCAAACGCCGCAGAGCAGGAGCTCAATGAAATGGACAAAGGTTTAACATCTGAAACTAATGAGTTGGGTGACTTCGAATCTATATGGAAAGGAATCCAAGCTGAGACGGCTGCTTCTAGACAAGATTTCGACCAATTCGATACCGAATGGAGTAACAACATGATGCCCGACTTCGAGGGTATGGGGGACTGGGGCCGTCTTGGTGACCCTGCCGTCGAAACCTACCTTTTCGAACAGGACAACTTTTTCCGCGACGAGAAGAACGCTTTCGAGGAGGGTGTACGCATCATGAGGGAGGGTGGAAACCTTTCCCTAGCTGCCCTGGCTTTCGAATCTGCCGTTCAGCAGAATCCCAATCACACCGAGGCGTGGGTTTACTTAGGAACAGCCCAGGCGCAAAATGAGAAAGAAACAGCAGCTATCAGGGCTCTCGAGCAAGCGCTCAAACTAGATCCTAACAACCTGGCGGCCTTGATGGGCCTGGCCGTATCGTACACCAATGAAGGTTACGATAGCACAGCATATCGAACCCTTGAGAGGTGGTTGTCAGTCAAGTATCCTAACATTCTCGACCCCAAGGACCTGCACCCCCCTGCAGAGATGGGTTTCACAGACCGACAGCAACTGCATGACAAGGTGACGAATCTGTTCATCAAAGCAGCGCAGCTGAGCCCTGATGGTGAGCATATGGATCCCGACGTCCAGGTTGGCCTTGGAGTTCTGTTTTACGGCGCAGAAGACTATGATAAGGCGGTCGATTGCTTCCAGTCGGCCCTGCACTCGTCAGAGGTTGGTACATCCAACCAACAAGAACAACTCCATCTCCTCTGGAATCGCCTTGGTGCAACCCTCGCCAATAGTGGACGCTCTGAGGAAGCCATCGCGGCATATCAAGAGGCCCTTGCTATGGCCCCCAACTTTGTGCGAGCTCGCTACAACTTGGGTGTCAGCTGTATCAACATTCACTGCCACCACGAGGCTGCCTGCCACTTCCTGGCCGCTCTGGAGATGCACAAGGCCATCGAGAAGTCCGGCAGGAGTAAAGCATATGAGATCCTGGGTGACAATGCCTCTGGTGTGGATGAGACACTCGACCGCATGTCGGCACAGAACCGGAGCAGTACCTTGTACGATACACTTCGGCGTGTCTTTACCCAGATGGGCCGACGGGATTTAGCAGAGAAGACAGTTGCCGGCGTAGACCCGGATGTGTTCAGACCCGAATTCGAGTTTTAGGGGTGCATGCATTTTGTTTTTGGATAAGTTGATTTACATAGAGGAGTGGTCTGCGCCCGGGAGAATGAGGAAATATTTCAGCAATGGTGTGTTTGCTGCGGGTGTTGGTGTCTGATCTGGCTTAGATGTTGCATTTGAGAGATATGCATGGCCATGGGAGAATATATGCACCACAGTGATGTCGTTCTTGGAGCAACGATGTCATATTCTGTACAATTGCTTCTACACTCATTTATCACGCATGAAGGGCTATGAACAATTACGCCGTCGCTGACTATATCCTGATTTGAATTGACGTCGAGGGCCTAGTAGCCCAGTCTCCCAGTCTCCCAGTCGAGGCGGGGTCATATAATTTGTCACAACGCCAATATACCCAGATATGCTAAGGTGGTTGACTCGATCGCCCAAATGAGACTCCATGAGTACGACGTGCGTCGCTCAGATGAAGTAGTTATGTCATCTGTAAAGGCATGATTGTCGCGGCCTTGGTGCTGAAGAGATAGGAAGAGGGTTCAAGTTGAGGCCATCTCAGGAGCAACGAGGCTTTGAAGTCTCGACCGATCTGAACAAACCCGCCTTCGAGCTAATGACCAACAAGTGCTGAAAAGGAAAAAAAACACTTCAGCCTTCTCAACTCAACAAATTCACTGGCGATTCAATTAGGCTTCTTAGTGCAGTACCATATGACTCGCAAGTGGACGAGGCTTGGATAGCCAGACCCTCGAATATTGAGAGTTGTACTACATAGCTACTGTATGTAGTGGATGGATAATGTTATCCAATAGTGGCCGGCTTTTCCCTCAACGAAAGGTCAGGACACGGCAATGATGACCAGAACGCACGCGCATTTCGGGTCAGTCTGTTGGGGGTTTGCAAATGGGACGTGGTGGTCCAAATCATGGCCATAAGAGTGACATGTCGCTATCATTTCCTCACTATTCCCAGCCAACTCTCACCTCCCGTTAGTCGCGTCTTCGTTGTCACCGGCCGAGCTGCCGAGGCAGAGTGGAGGTTGAGTAGCTTTCCGGGACGAGCGATCTCTCGGGTATCTTCAGATCATTGATAACTAGTCAACTCTGGACCCCTATTATTGGACTGCTACGAGTCAAATGCACCATCATAAAGACCGACGCATATCTCGCCAGAAAGAGACTCAACCCATGCAACCGCTATGCTACATGTACTTAGTAGAAGCCACTGTATACAAAGTGGCAGCGTGATAATAAAGACTGTGCTTTATTACTCTCCGAGGTGGCGAAATATTCGAGGTGAACGGATTAGAGGCCATCCAACAAAAATGAGGCTTGAATACCTACGCAAGGGAACAGGCAAGCTGGGATGAAAGAGGAGTGACAACTGGATGCTGGGTTATTGGCAAAAGCAAAAAGAGTGAGACAGGTCTCAGGCACTCAATTGACTTGATTGGGCTGAGCAAGTCATCGATGTGGTGATTGATGAGATGCAGCACGAGGAGTCTCGTAAAAATCAGGTAATTGTGTTGATGAATGCTCTGGAGACCTGTCAAAACAGTGATGCCATGCCATGCATACCTTTTGGTGGAGGGCGGGCAAGACACAAGAGTTGGTCAGATCCTGCAGAGCCTGGATCCTCCCTACACGATCTTTTGAAACTCAGATAACGTGCCCAACCCACCTTCCGCCACTACCCACCTTCCGCCACTCGTGATCGCCTCACTTTTCAATTGCACCCGCGATTTCAATTAAATCTATCTTTATGAAAAAAAATTCAATTAATTTGGTTGAAGCTGCCATTCATGCATTAGACCTTCCTGACCAGCTGCTGCAGCTTTTAGCGAATTATCTTGTAACTTAGGTAGCTCACGGGCGCGGATAATAGATGCAGCCTGTTCAGCTTGGAAGTGAGCTACAGCAATTTCTGGAGCGCGCGCAAATCGCTCATTTGCATCGTAGTCAACGGCCTTTCTTCCAGTAGGCTTCCTTGACTCCTTCTCAAGCTCAAGGAACTTTATTTTCTCAATTTTCGCAGCAATTGTGGTGTTGAGACGTGATATCTGCCGGCCTGTCTGATTGACAAGTGTTCTGAGACTTCTTGGAATTGTCTCAACCTCTTTTTCTATGGCAAAAAGCCTCTTTTTGACCTCCCGGCTATTCTTCGGCGTCTGAAGAAGCTGATCAGAAGGATATTTCCTCTTCTTCGGTGTCGTGGGGTGGAGCTTTGGCGACGGCGAGCATGTCGGTTGAACCGTCTGCGCAAGCGGCTTTTCCACATCGACAGGATAAATTCCTGCACCTTTAAAGGCATTCCTTATGATCCTTGAGATCAGGGCTTTATTATGAGCTATTTCATAAGCTCTAAGGAACCATCTTTTCTGGATAGGGGATGTTGCTTGGAAGCTCGCGAACTTCTCGATCTCTTGGTGGAAATACTGCTTCAGGACGCGAAAAACGCCGACATCAAGCGGCTGTGTGATATGTGATGAGTGCGGAGGAAGATAAAGCAGCTGTACCTTATTAATCCAAGCAATAAGCATCAATTCTGTAGTAACATGAGTGCTGTGACTGTCTAGAATAAGCAGTCTCCATTCCCCCAGCTTTGGGGCAGTACTGGGGAGGAAGATATCGCGAAACCACATGTAAAATAGGTCAGAACTAGACCATCCTTTCTCTGAGCAGCTAAAAGCCCAGTCAGGATATGGAGGATCGTCAAACCACTGACCTTGGAGGTTTGCGCCTGTGAAAATGACCAATGGCTTGGTATAATGCCCTGCTGCTGATATACTCTCTATTATAGATACCCAGGTACGAGAATCGCTCTTGGGGACGATGGAATAACGCGTCAATGAGCTTCCTACTACTTTTCCGGACTTCGTTTCCCCTTCAGCAAGTCCGTGTTCATCGACATTGTGAAGATTGGCTGGCTTTATGTCCTTAAGCTTTATTTGCTCTTCCAACCGCTTGTAAAACAGCCATAGCTTTTCCTCTGAAGCTTCCTTCGTTCGTACGGCATCGACCGGTCGTGATAGCTTCACTTTGACCGCTTGGTGGCGTGAAAAGAAGCGACGTAGCCAATTGATTCCAACTGAGGAATCCCGGTCTTCGAGCTGTAAGATCAGACTTGCAAATTCACGTATGACTCTTTGCGATGGAGCCCGACCGGCTGCTTCTTCATTGAGAATCCAGTTGCAAATATTCTCCTCTTGCTCTTTATCTAGTTTTTGACTCCCAATTTGCGCATCGCGAGCGTTGGTTGAGCCCTTTTTACGGCCTCGTAAAGTAGACCGAGGGATAGCATGCTTGATGGCGGTTGGAGCTAGTTTGGACTTCTGACATTCGTTTAAAGCGTTGAAAATTCGATTTTCACGATCGCAAGCCATTTCTGAGTCGATTGATATATAAATCAGCTTTATCCGATAAAAATTGGTGGTGTTGTGACTTACCTTTGTGATAATTCAATCTGTTAATGAAGTCGATGATGAGGTGGCGGAAGGGGGGTAGTGGCGGAAGGTGGGTTGGGCACGTTA
>JABCJY010001015.1:0-27499 GCA_013184415.1 Fusarium concolor
AAAAAAAAAAAAAGAAAAAAAAAAAAAAAAAAAAAAAAAAAAAAAAAAAAAAAAAAAAAAAAAAAAAAAAAAAAAAACCATTTGATTTTTCTGACTACTTGGCACATATGCATATATTCCTTCTCTCATCCGCAACTTGTGTGTTGTCCACTTTACAAGCTTCGTCACTCACTTCTTAACAATCTTTGATCGACGCCCACCCTCCATGACAGTACACGCTAATATTGACCGGCCAGTCGCTAGGCGAGATCAATGACCAGGGGTGCAATTCTTCAGATGATTCTTAAGCAAATCAGAGGCAGTCTATGGTCCAGTCCCCCGGCAGTTATCCTGGGTCTCTCTATCCGTCAATCTGGCATCTGCAATTTAATTTCGTCTTGTATTGCGTCGGAATATGGTGGTATAGATTAATACATGTAACTACTACACAGCATACCTCACGAATACTTAGGTAGCTAGGTATGGCATCCAATATCCGTATCTGTACTCCTTCAAGGCTTTCTTGTCTCTTTGCGGATGCAGAGGGATCCATGCTGCCTAAGTTTATTCCCGTTGCTTCAACGACATCCCACAAACTTTCTTTATACTACGGTCTTTGACTTTGAGCAGCTTCATCTTGCCTAGCTTGGCCTTTCTTTTGCTTGTCTTTCTGGTTGCCTGAATAAGGTCAGCCTTTGTGTTATTCACTCTGTTCCTTTCTATGAGCTCTTGTACATACATACGAAGCTCCCATGTCCCTTATGTTGCGCCGGCCTTGGCCTCCTTCCTTGTACTTGCCGAAACCTAACCCATTGCCTCTGACCCTTCCATTTTTGGCATCCTCATCTAAGAAGCCTCTTCAGGTATTAGTTAGCCAAACCGATTTCCTTCAACCTTCAACTCTGTTCTTGTCTCTTCTGTTTCTTTTCTTGACAACTACTTCCCTATACTTCACCATTCACAACAGTCACTTCATCTTGGACACGTCTCGTTATTCTCATTCCGACTTATTGCTCCCGAACCATTGACCCCCTTTTGTCCCCGCCAGACACTTTCATCTCTCTGACCCCATCAGACGATAGCGCGCTGCTCTCATTTAATAAGAGTACGAATACTTCGATCCCATTTGACTCTGTTTTTTGGGCGACACTATCTGACCATATTAGTTGTGTTTCTTGCCCGCACACTTATTATTTGCCTGGATCAGCTTAGGGCTCTAGCTTGAAGCCAGGAGTACAGCTGTTAGTCGATTCAACCCGACTGGCAGTGGAAGGAACTTGACTGTTCATTGCTGATTCACCAAGGAGCAGCACTCCTTTTGTGGTTGCAGTTGCTCCAACCCTCCCGCGCGAATCTTTTGCGCTTGCAGGGCGTTGCTTTACCTCCAATCGCTGTGGCAGCCCTGCTAGTCTACGCTGCAGAGGACCCCTCAAAACCTTGCCGCTAGCTCCACCCAAGCTCCTGTTGACAACAACACTCAGCCCATCCATCGCGCCCTGGATGTGCATGTGCATGTGAGAGTGTACTCATCCGACCAGTCTCCCTCCTACCTTTTGCCCTGACACTAGCATTGGCATTGGCATTGGCTTCAGCGACCACGACTGCGCAATACTACCATGACAGTTGATAGCGCACGGTTGGGCCTGAGTGATTAGTGGCACTGAAAGGCAAGACATTTATCTTAGGGAGACAGAGGGAGAGGTGCTGGAGTGTATAAGGACACCCTGTGACAGTTGCGCAGAAAAGTTGAGGAAGTTTCACGTCCCACCAACAATCGTCCAATCTGTCCTATTCTATTTTCCTATCTGCGCATTAACGAGGATTCCAAGAACATTTCGCTTCTGGATCTGGAGTGTCCGGACTCATCCCGCAAATCCTGGTTTCTGGAAACTAGATCTGCATTTCATAACCTGGGCTGGTTCAGCCAATTTCTAACTAGGTTGCCAGCCGTCCCTCGTTTCTCGAGGGGCCAACTCCAACGATTAGATGAACACCAGCGATTTAAACGCGACGACTTCTGCCGTCAAAGACGACAACGACAGCGACTGGATGACAAAACCAGATCCCTTTTTATCAACACCTGCCGCAAGCCCTGAAGCTGGGCGATCGACTAACGGGGCCCAGCTCACCAGCGGCAACTGCTACAGTGACCAGGACTATGATGCGCCCACGGGCGGGCTGCTGAAATTCGCTGATGTCCCTGGCCAACTATCTTACCTGCCATTCAACCCTGGTTCACCCAATCCTTCCTCCACCTACGTCCCGGATCCCAATTCCAGGTTGTTCACTTCTTCATCTTCCGTTATCGACACGACGACAACTAATTTTGCCTCACCTGCCATCACTACTCCAACGACTAACACGGCTCCCGGTGCCTCTGCCGCGGTAACCCCTGCCACAACAACAAAAACAACATCAACAAATACCCTTCTCCCGTTCCCTTCTCCAACATCACCCCTACCATCATCTGCACTTCGCAAGACCTCACCAGGATTAGCTGCCCGACTAAAAGCTCTAGGCTTTGGCACCCAAAAATTGTCTACGCCCCCGATCACTCCCCAGAACGATCATATCGGCCGTTTAGACGAAGACCAGCTTCGACAGCTCGACGAGAAGCACCAAGCGGGCTCGGTCAAGTCGGTCATCGCCCGGCGCGGTCGCCCATGGAAGGGCGCCGGCGCTTGTTCCTCACCAAAGGCCGTCGCCCACGATCCCACTCTTGAACTGCCACCGTTCAAAGTCGAAGATCCTGAGTCTAGCGTCGCTTTGTTACCCGAGATCCAGACCCCCGAGCCCCTGGACATGGATACTCAAAAGTATCGTCTTCCCGACCACACCAACGGCAATGGGACAAAGGTCACCCTTGACACTCGCCGCGAGCACATCGAACGCACTACACGTCCTCCATCCCCCGATAGTGCAGAACTTCCTCCTCCTCCACCCCCGAAGGATACACCACCAGTCGCGACTCCTACACCGGCAACACCCCCCGATTATGTTCCCAGCCTGAACTCGTACTTCACACCTGGCCACAACCGCCCGGGCTCTATATACACACTATCGAGAGCTTCTTTTGCCTCTCAGCTTGCTCAATTAACATCGCTACAGCTCCCAGATGCGGGATCGCTAGCAAACCAAGTAACTGCAATTCCAACGGCTCAAGTTGCTGCCAAGGCGCTGATCAACGCTGCTGAGCAAATCAGAAGCTGGATATCCAAAGCATCCGAGGTTGTGGAGGGCCTTGATAGTGAGGATGATGTCGAGTGGGCTGCCGCTGGTGGCCGCGAAGGTCTGGCTGAGGTGGAAACGGCCATCACGCGCTTCGAAGAGCTTGTCAAAGCCTATGTTGGCGCTATCGAGCAGTTGCAGAACAGAAAGGATGTTGGCAACGTATCTGTACAGGACCTAACTCGAGCTGTTACTCAGATGGAGTCGGTCATTCACGAATGGGAGAAGATTCGCAGAACGCTACATGTCGTGCGGGCACAGGTGGAAATAGCTATGGAATGGGAGGAGCTCTGGAACAACGTGCTTGGAGATGTGCAAGGAGAAATGGACGAACTCAGCAGATTGGTCTTTGAGATGGAGGAGCGACGCCATAAGAGTCTGATGGCTGCCACCGCGGATAGCGTCGACATCGGAGATCTCGAGACAATCGTGGAAGACAACCCTGTTCAAGCAGCTCGATTACAGGCCCCGAGCCGTTACAGTCTCCCAGCCTTTCCGGTGACACCCAACTCGCCTGGCACGCCTACCCTGTCGCAGGATGATTCGAGTTTGTTGGCTCTATTTGCTCGAATGCAACCTTTGCGGGCGTCACTTGACTTCCTACCAATGCGGTTGTCCATGTTTGAGGCGAGGGCCGAGCCATCGTTTCCCACAGCATGTGAAGAATTGAATATGCGCCGAGAAGGACTCGATGCTAGCTACAAGAAGCTAGAGAAGGACGCCGAGTCACTGCGTAAAGAACTGGGTGAAGACCGGTGGGTCATCGTGTTCCGAGGCGCTGGTAGACAGGCGCAGAAGATGCAAGAATCTGTCGAGCGCTCTCTCTTTAAACTCAGGGAGGCTGCGGATTCTGGGCTGCATCTGACTAACCAGCCTGCCATGATGAAGAAGTTGGAAAGCTACGAGGCCAAGAGGACGCATTACGGACCAGCTATTGAACGTGTCCTCTCGATCATCGACAAAGGTGTCAGTGAACGGCTGACTGTTAACGGCGAAATTCTGCGCCTACATAACGACATGCAAAATCGCTGGCAGGCTTTAAAACAGGAAATGAAAGATGCAGAGTCGCTGATCGAGGAAATACATGCAGACAAGAGTCAGCAATTGCGCGATTCCATCTCCAGTATGCTATCAAACGACCGCTCAACCCTGGGCAGCGGGCGTGAAACTCCCGGCAGCTCACCACCATCTTCCGTTATCATGTCAAATTTGGGACTAGATTTGCATACCCCGTTATCAAAAACTCCAAAGGTACGGGCTACACCAGGAGCTGCCAACCGACAAATCCCTTCGAATCGTCGACACTCGTCACTGCCAGCACCAACATCACAAGCAGGCAGGAAACCGGGCTTCTCTCGCCTTTCCACTATTGCCGGTGCCTCGTCTACTGCGAGTGTGCCAGCTAGCCAGATCAAGCGACCAGATTCGAAACTTGCACAGCGCCCACGTTGGAACGGCTCGACAAATACGTCAGATGTCGATACTGGCCACAACTTCAAACCTCTGACGTTAACAACGCCAAGTCCGTATGCCAAGAAGAGCCCAGTCGTTCATAAATCTGCTGGTTCAACTACCCCTGGTTCTGGTACGTCAAAACTACCAACACTACGCAGCCCTCTTGCACGCGCCTCTTCAGCATCTCCTAGAGTCGATGAAACCCCCACTAGAACTGGCCATTCGAATCTCTCATTCCGGGAGAGGCTTGCATCCCCTGGCGCAAATCCTCAGCCATTGCCAAAGCCACGGCTGGCTTCTCATCAATCAGCAATGGCTCTCTCCGGCAGACGTTCGTCTCTACAGGCTTCAAGATCCATCGGACCAGATGGAGACAATCGACAAAGCAGGCCTGCTAGCTCTCTCGCTATGTCTTCGAGGAGGATTAGTCTTCTTCCTCAACCGAGAGCAGAAACTGGACGGGCCAGTCCTGCCTCTGTCTCTAGTGCCCGGTCCACGATGCGCAAACCTTCTCCTGCTGAGCCAAAGGATTCAAAACCCAGGTGGAGGCATTGAAAGACTCACACATACGCCATGGCTTATTCACACACTCATTCTCTGAATCAGGAACGAGGCTTCTTCCTGTTTCCATGTAATATCATGTTCTAACAATTTGACTTCGTTATACGTACCTCGGGGCCTCGCAAGTCGGCCTTGAGGCTGAATAAGGGGCCTGGCGCGCCATTTACGAAAATACACACTTCTTTTCAGCAGCATGGCGTACCAGGTTAACATCAAGATGGTTGACGGAGTTTTGGGAAACAGCTTAAGGGATGACGGCCTTGAACTCCCGTTTTCTTTGTCAGGACTCTGTAGTCCTTGGTCACGAGTCATAACTCTCACTGAACATTTTCCTTTTTGTGCCAAGTCGTGCACACTGTGCTGTAATTAGGGTGGGGAGAAGGAAACAAAGTGGTAATATAGGCGGACTCACTGTCGCTGACATAAAGTGCTATTCGATATACCATCGCTATATGAGCTCCCTGCCTAGAACTAGAGCGGACTTCAGTCAAAGAAAACGGCCGTCGATTCAGATAAGCCTTACACACAAGTGATCAAACCGTATTATAATTTGTCTTCATTGTCGTGATGCATTTGTTTGACATCAGGCCTTGTCTCTCAAGGCTATGGCGCAGCTATGTGGCTAATCTAGCTACCTCGATGTACAAATGCTGGGCAGAACTGATGCAAAGCTCCTCGTTTATACGTTGCGTTCAAAAAACGCCATGAGAGCTGTGTGGTGGGTGTATAAAAACAATTCAAGCGAAACCCCCATTCGCCGCCCATGCAGAAGAAAACCAACCATCAACTCCCGCCCGCTCAAAACCCAAGGATATTTTTCTAGTGTTCGGAGTTCTTAATTCTTCAAAGTTCCGTGGAAAGGGGGTATGATCTTAGAAGAAACAAGTGCCCATGCATGTCATCGATATGGCCGTCATTCATCCTCCAATTCCGTCCGCCCTGTCCGTCTCCGTATCTCTATTCTATCCGTGTCAATTCATGAATCAAGAAAGACTAATCTGTCAGTTTTACATGGGCATCAACCCAATACCGCTCTTCTTGAGCGTCTTTGGGGCGCTGGAAGCTCTGGCTGCCGTTGACGAGCCACTAGCTTTGCGACTTGAACTGGCACCAGTGCTTCTGCGCTTCGTTACGCCACCTGTAGGCTTTTTGCTGGAATATCTCTTTCCGCCCGAGTATCGTTTAGTGCCTCCACTACTCTTGCTAGACGCTCGCGACTTTGCCTGAGTTTGTGTGCTGCCAAGGGTTTGGAGCCTGTTATGGAATGCCTGGACATCTGGCCTCGAGTTGCCGTTGAAGTAGTGTGAATCCTCGCCATCTTCGTCCTCGAGGACTTCGTCGTCCATTTCCACTTCTGAGCTAATCAGATCCACAACATCATGACCTCGGCCGCTGCTCCTAGGGTCCATGGCTTCTCGATAGTGGTTGTGGTGTTTCTGCAAAATGCGGAGGATCCTTGGACCGTAATCATTGACCTTGTCAGGATCAATGCCGGGAATCTTCCTCATTTTCTCGATTGAGGTAGTCCATTGGATAGCCATAAGACGGAAGTCTTTCTCAGTGAAAAGTGGTCTCCTGAGGCTTTTCTGGTTACGAATTTTCTCCTCTGCTTGCTTTGCTTCTTGGACAAAGCTGTCGATCATGTCTCGGTGTATTTCGTCCAGATCCTCCAAACCAGTCTCGACTGATATCGGAGGCCCAGGAGTACGAGAAGGAGGTCTCGCAGGTCGATGCTGAGGGAGATCGTTGAAAGCGTCATCATATTCTTCATCATCGTCAACTACGAAGCCTGTATCCTCCCACGAGAATGCCGCTTGGGTAGTATTCCCGTGATCACTCGCCGCTGTCCGTGACTTGTTTTTCTGCCGACCAACAGGCGAAGAAACGTATGTTGAGAGCATGTTCGAGACCTCTTCTTCGGCTAACGCCTTGCTGCCCTTCTTAGATCGAGACTTGGTTGCTTTCCTGGGTGCGCCAGCTTCTGGTACTTGAACCGACAGCATCAACTTCCGTTGACCTGAGAGGAAGTATCGATGTGTTGGCCCGAGGCGTAAATATTGAATGGCCATGCCATGGCGGCCAACCTGATTGTCCTCATTGAAAGCCTTTTCAGCTGATAATTTGTCGATGACTCGAATTAGCTCGTGTTTCTTGAGGCCCTTTGCCATGCCGTGCCACTCATCTGAAAGCTCTGCTTCACTCGTGGGGTACTTCTTCCCCAAGAGTATATCAGCGCATTGCACCGCTGTGATGCGATTTTGGGCTTGAATAACTTTGATAGCAGCAATGGCGTATTCTGAAAAGTCTTGTTGCTCAAAAGTCAGCCCAGCCTTGCAGTTGTCGCAGCTCTTCTTGCACTCTGCTGCCGAGAAGTCTTCGCCAAAATACCGAAGGATCTCAGCTCGTCGACAGTCAGCCTTGTTGTCACAGAAAGCCGTGACCCTGTTGAGCATAGACATCTGGCGCTCCTTTTGTTCGTGGCTACCGTCTCCATCAGAAATCAGCTTCTTCAGGACTCTTATGTCCGCCTTTCCGTAGAAAAGAATACAGTCAGAAGGATTGCCATCTCTGCCTGCACGGCCAGTCTCCTGATAATAACCTTCCAGACTCTTTGGGAGGCCATGGTGTATGACAAATCTCACATCAGGCTTATCAATGCCCATTCCGAATGCAATTGTAGCGACGACAACTTTGACATGCCCCTTTTGCCAAGCATTTTGCACTTCGACCTTTTCCTGAGGGTCGCAACCTGCATGATAGAACCTGGCCGTGATTCCACTATCTGAGAGACTTTGAGCAACCTTTTCCGAGTTCTTTCGTGAGATAGTATAGACAATTCCACTTTGGTTCGCATATTTGGAATGAATAAGAGATGCAATAGCTTCCATAACTTTCTCGTTAGTTGTCTTTGGGCGAACTTCATAGTACAGATTCGGACGGTTGAAGCTTTGCGAGAAGGTCTGGCAGTCGTCCATTCCAAGGTTGTGTCTGATATCGACAATGACATTCTTCGTTGCGGTAGCTGTAAGAGCCATCACGGGCACCCCTTTGTACCTCTGGCGTACTTGGCCAAGTATCTTGTAATCTGGCCGGAAATCATGACCCCATTGGCTGACACAGTGTGCCTCGTCAATGACAAGGCGTGCGAATTTGCCTTTGCGATGCAGCGTTTCCAACCCACTGTTGAAATTGGCATTTTTGCTCACCATCTCCGGGGTGACATATAAAAGCTCAAGAAAGTGTTCCGGGCTTTTCTCGTTGAAAGCACTCATGACTTGTCTCTTATATTCGGCCGAACACTCCCCATTAAATGCAACAGCTTGTATCCCCAGAGCTTTCATATGATCAACCTGGTCTTGCATCAAACTGAGCAAGGGTGATACAACGATGGTGACACCACGCGTTTTTCCAGTCTTCACAACAGCTGGCAATTGGTAACACAGAGATTTTCCACCTCCAGTTGGCATTAGAACAAAGGCATCTCTACCCCCTAGCGTGGCATTAATTGCCTCAAGCTGGTTGCAACGAAAACCTTTCATTCTGAATCTGTCTTTGAGCATCTTCTGGACCTCGGGTGACCATGGGTGGTTCATCAAATGGGCAGGAATTGCTTCAGGGGCCACCGAAGGCAGTGGTCTCTTTGATGACATTCGTAACTTTGCTACAGGTGGCGCATTACCCGATGTCTCTGAGAAGATCTTTCTCAGGTCTTGCGAGTCGGGAGCCAGAGATTGACGGGTCTCATAGTCCTGCGCAAAAGCGAGCATCTCCTCGTCGTCGCTGAAGTCACTGAATTCATCGCCCGCTCGATGGTGCGTCGCCTGAGGGGTCCTTCGGCTACTGGCGAAATGTGGCACGTTGGCTGGAAGCTTGGCCCGTGGCTGAAGTTGGATATCTTCCAGATCAGATAGCCCGTCGTCACCGACGTCAAACTCAGCTTCCACGGGAATGGGGTTCATTGCCATGGGTTTTATTGTCGATTTTGGTTGGAATGAGACTCCGGAAGCTTTTGTGGAATTCCTTGGGAAAACAGCAGAAAGGTCGTCGCCGTCCTGTGAAAGAACGCTCATACCTTGCGATGCTTCAATTCTCGAGGCTTGAGGGTTCCAAGCATTTGCTCTGGGCAGTTGGGTCTGATGAACCACTTGTGTACCTGTCTCGCTAGCCGGAATGGCATCGCGCAACGGCATCGACATATTAACACTGCTTTGAAAAACAGGTTGGGTGCCCAGTACAACAAATGGCGCAGGGGCAGAAACAGGCAAGGCTTTCTTAAGGGTTGCAAGAAACCCATCCACATCGAGCCTTGCATCCCTTATGGTCTTAAGAAGGCCCTCTTCAACGTCTTGGATTTCGTCGGTAAGATCATCAAGCCGGACCTCGTCCTCATCTGTATCAAGACTCTCCTCATAGGCTTGAGCAATCTGCTGGGCTAGCTGTTCTCGTTTCTCGCCCAATACTCTGTACTCATCGACAGGGCCAGTAAGTTCGACAAGAGCTGCTCGTTGCCGTTTCAGACGCTCCTTCTCGGCCTTGACCTCTGTACGCTGCGGCTTGGACCATCTTTCGTTTATTGCTTGTGTAAACTTCTTACCGTTTTGCTGTATGCAGCCGTCAACAAACTCTCCCCACTTGATCAAGACGGTTGAGTCAGAAGCTAATTGCTTCAAAAGGTCTGGTTCTCGACTTGAAGGATGGTGTGCCCCTCCAGGAGACTCATGAATAGTATCATCGGCTACAGGTCTCATAGACTGGGGGCTATTTGTTGCACCTGCTGGTTCGCCAGTGACAGTTGAACCGGAGGAGACTTGACGTTGAGAGGTCGGGTGAAGATCGATTCTGACCGCAGATACTGGCGGCTCAACGTGCTCTTTTTTTAATGTGGAAGCCTTCAGAATAGTGAGAGAGTTGTTATGAGATGGTGGTGTAAGAAACTCGTCGTCAGAGTCAGGAATAATAAGCTCATCTCCCATGGGCTCCGTATGTAACGGATGTGGTGCCTGCGGAATCGGCTTGGTGTTCCCCGAGCTTGCCGGCGCCTCGAAAGGGCTTGTAGATCTTTTGGGGTTCTGTCTGGTATCAATCGCTGGAACTGGTCTCTCGGGCGACTGTTCACGGGTAAGTTGGCTGCGAACCCTTGTTGAAGGCGACATCATAACACTCGCTTCTTCGCTTATTGATGAGATAGCCGGGGATGGGTGGTCAGCGAAGCCATCGCGGGTTCGACGAGCTCGAGTGCTGAGCGGTCCATTCTTACGTCGAGCAGATCGAGTCGAGCTCGGAGGTGGAGGTTCGGTCCCTAAGAGTTCGTAGACATCAGGAATATCGCCTAGGTCACTGAATTCTTCCTTGGTAATCTCATTGCTCTTTCTCTTCCTTCCACTTGAAACGGCAGGCTCAGGTTCTGGTCGAGTTGCATAGTCTTCGCGCCATAGCTTTACGTCGCTAGCAAAAGATAGTGAGTCGGAAGAAGCAAAAGTATCGTCGGTCAAATCCATATAATCTACACCAGCAGGCTTGAGTTCTGGGAAGTCGGGGCTACTCGTGGGCTGTCGGGTTGGGGCCCGAGCTGGAGCTGGCGTTTTCGTAGGTGGCGACTCATCGGAACATTTAACGGGGGTATCATGTCGACTTGGAAAATTTGGTGTGATGGAAGAAGGCGTAAAAACTTGCTGTGGTTTTGAAACGAGACTCGGTTTCTTGGCTTTGGAGCTCAGTACGAGACGTCCCATCGTGTCGTCGTCGTTGCCGTCGTCCAGTATCACCTGGTCCGTCTGCCGCGATATTGGGCCCTGTCCACCCCGTCCATTGGATGCATTCGACGCGTCGCCTCTCGCTTGTGGAACGTCTTCGATACGATTAGAAGTATCAGTCTGTAAGCTTTGCCGTGCCTGTGAGTTTGAGTGATGAGATTGGGACAAGCCAGTCTGAGAAGAGTCGTTGCAAACTGGAAAAGAAGGTGTTGCAGGTTTGGAGCGGGCTTGATCATTCAACAGCCAGGACAAATGCTCGGCAAGATTGTTGCGAGTCATGAAGCCGACACGGTGATGTCGGGGCGTCTTTCAGCTGCTTTTGCTAAAAACATCGAGTTTTTGGTTTTTCACCGTATCTCGAGTCGAAGAGGAAGGATTGAATTTGAAAAGGCCTTGCTTGTTATCATGCTCCAGCGACTCGGATACGGGTGTCCCGCTCTGGCGCGTCACGCGTTTAGAGTGGAAGGAACGAGAGCACGTGACTCACTGCTCCATCTTAATTGTTAAATGATTCAATGCCCAATTCTAGCAGCGACCATACAAATGCTGAAATGAGAATGACTGTCCTATCTTTGTATGCCGGGTACAGGTACTGAATTAGGCCACAACATATGAAATAGTTATAACATGGCTTTTTTCTCCTAATTCTTGTAGCTCAATTGCCCTCAGCAGCACAAGCTTTGTTTAACGGGTACCCAACCCTTAAGTTTCCTCATCTTGTCTCTATCTGTTGCGATTTTAAAACAGTGATATGGTATACAGCGAATAGATGCTTTTACACAGAGGTTGTATGATATGCTCTTCCAGCCTACAAATGTATGAACCTCGGGATAAACAGCTTTTAGTCGAGTCTCAGCCAGTCGTCGTCCGTTTGAGCAAGATCAGGTGTATTCTGCCTGGAATGACTCAAAAAGTCCATCGCCGAACGTTTCACGGTAAAGCATAAAGCAAAAGCAATGTCAATTCACGTTATCTCACCAGAGCCAAGCCATCGAGCGTGATAATGGCTGTCTCAACAGCGAGGTGCTGCCTTCTAAGCCAGGCATCAGCAGCCATCTTCGATGGAGATCTTACCCAAAGTCACGGGCTTTCGCGTGTTGTTCCTCGTAGTTTTAGGCAGCACAAACCCCTGTACGAGAAAAAGCTGCCACTAACACGCGTTGTGGGACGCGGTCTAACCTGGCTCACAGTTAGCTCGACAATCAAACCGTAGGGTAGTGGGGTAAGATCCCATTCAGGCATAACAGCCAAATTGATGGCGGTAGGGATGGCTTCAGCTGGCCGGGTAGTATGAGGAGGAGGGGCTGTCAGTTTGTCTCTCCATTGCTATTTAAAACTGTTGAGAATTCCTCCTTTTTTTCCAAATGTCTGCATCTCAGTAGATTCCTCAACCTATCCACATCGCCCTACTTGTTTTCTAACTTCCTTCCTAGTTAGGTGTCTGCACTTACACGCTCAGTTCCTTCCACATCTGAATACGTCTTCCTTTCATTAGTTCCTAGTTCCTCCTTGGCCTACCTCCTTCGCAATCGCAACTCTTGACTACCTACCTACCTTACCATACCAATCATGGCCGATCTTCCAAAACTCCCCGCCCTTCACGCGGAGTTGGCCAGATACATCTTTGACCATAAAGATAAGCCCATCACCGAGATCATGGAGCCATATCGCAAGTATGAAGCGAACTTGCGATCTGTGTATGCGCAGGATCGCCAGAACCCGATCCTTGATGATCCCTACCTCAATGTGGTCCCCCTCTTTACTGAGCACACCAAGTTTATCACCACTCGTGCTCGTAACCTTGAGGCCGAATCTGAGGAGGAAAAGTCCAAGTACATCATGGCTCTGCCAGATGATAAGCGTCGTCCTCATGGCTCTCCTGCAACGGTTGCCAATCTTGCCGAGTTTCAAAAGAACTTTAACATATTCTCAGAATCGTCCCTGGCGGACTTGGATTGGTCAAATGTTGTTGCTGCTGGCTCCTCAGTCGTCAACTGCCTTCTCCCTGTCCCTAAGGAATTCAACACGACCAAGCGCAAACTTCGAGAGTACTACCACGAGAAGTTCTGCCCTGCTTCTGATGTAGATCTCTTTCTCTACGGGCTTAATCATGACCAAGCCATCGAAAAAATTAAACAGATTGAACAAGCGATCAAAGATGCTCTGCTGAACGAGGTCACCGTGGTGAGAACAAAATATGCAATCACTATTGCTAGTCAATATCCTGTTCGACACATCCAGGTAAACGAAATCCCTTTATCTCATAGTCATTACAATCGCTGATAGCATTCAAGATTGTTCTTCGTGTCTACAAATCTGTCAGTGAAATCCTCACTGGTTTTGACATCGATGCTGCTGGTGGGGCCTACGACGGAAAGCAGGTATATGTTACTCCTCGGGCCCTCGGAAGCTTTATCACGCAGATCAATCACATTGATCTTACTCGCCGAAGCCCTTCATACGAGAATCGGCTTTCGAAGTACTCGCACAGAAACTTTGAGGTCTATTGGCCCGAACTCGATCGTAACCAAATCGATCCTACCATCTTCGAGAGAAGTTTCAGGAGAACTCTGGGCTTAGCTCGCCTACTTGTCCTCGAGAGACTTCCGACCACCACAGCTCGAGAGACCTATCTCGACAAGAGACGCGAGGAGAGAGGCCGTCCTAGGGTGTACAGATCCCACCAGATTCTCCATGGCAACATCAAAGATTACCACGAAGACGAGATTGCTGATTGGCTATCTGAGGAGGATGTTAGCAACTACCATACTTTCACCGTTCCTTATGGACAGCACTTCAACGCCAAGCGAATCGAGAAACTCTGCTATACGCGCGATCTTCTCCTCAATGCAGAGTGGAATCAACCTGATGACCGAGAAGTGTACCTTCACCGTCATCCTGCATTTTTTGGACGTGTTGAGGATGTGATTGAAGATTGTTGCGGCTCCTGCCCGGAACCTGTCACTGATCAGGAAAAAGAGATTTCTGAGAAGGAAGCAGAGATTTACATTAAGGGCAAAGTCTCTTTTCTTATCGACGACCCTGGTCGACAGCAAATCGGTTCTTTCAACCCTCTGACTGAGCAAGACTGGACGGACATGGCGTATGTCGGCAACGTAACCAGACTCTGTCAGTCTATTGTCGATGGCGATGTCGACGACGTATCCAACTGGCTCAGCCAGGAAGATGCCGACCCGAACAAGAGAGACTACACTGGCCGAACGCCCCTCCATCTTGCCGTAATGACCTCGACCCCTGAGGTTATCAAGTGTCTTGTTAATCACGGTGCTCGACTTACTGCTCGCCTTGCCGATGGCAAGAATGCCCTCCATCTGGCTGCCTCACGAGGTGATGCCAAGATCATTAAGATTTTGATGGAAAAGTCGATCGAGAATGAAGAGGCTGAAGAGGAACGCCAGCACAAGAAGCGCCAGGTTGCGAAGAAGGCTAATTCCGACAACAAGGATAACGCCTCAAAAGGGGATGTGGCATCAGAGGTTGACGATGAGTCAGATGGCGAGATTATTGATGGCGAAACAACAGATGCTGCATCTATGACCACTGGATCTTTCATCAAGGTAAAGCAAGAAGAAGGAGATGATGCTGAAGATCTGGTCCCCGACGAACCGCAAGACGAGCCGGACTTTTTCAATGTTGATGCCTTGGCGTGGGATCTACAATGCTCCCCTCTTCATCTTGCTATTGCGGAAGGGAACGAGGATGCTGTTAAGGTACTCTGTGACGTAAGTTCAACCCCCGTGACTTGGCTAGATGTCTAAGGATTCCTACTGACATATACGCCGCAGTACGGTACCGATTCGATTCTGCCCGTCAAGTCTCTCACGGACCATGGCGACAGCCGCGCCATTTTGACATTAGTTCTGGCCTTGACGCTCCCCAACGACAAGGCCAAGTCAATGGCTAATCTCCTCCTGAAACTCGGTGCCACTTCTGCTCAGGCTGATTCAAAAGGCTGCACTGCCTTCCACAGATATGTTGAATCTGGAGAAGCAGAACTCATCGATACACTCCTGGACAGCGACAAAACAGGTATCAAGGCTGCCATCAACCATATGGTCTGCGACGGAAGTTATTGGAACGCGGAGACCATCGCGCCGATCAACACTGCTGTCCAGAATGGCGATGTCGCTCTGGTCTTGAAACTGCTTACTGCTGGTGCTGCAGCTCACATAAACTTTGACAGCTGGCTAAAATCTGCCAAGGTTTCTGACATGTCTGGACGATTGGGAAATCTTGAAACAAACCAGAAAATGTACAGGGAGACTGTGGAACAGCCATTGATTACAGCCATCCGATCGGGCCGCACAGATGTGGCAATCAAGCTTCTCGAAGGCGGGGCTGATCCAAATTCATTGAATACAGAGACGCATCGGTTGATCTTCAACGAGTATCAGAGGAACTGGAACAAAGGTCAATCGGCTTTGGACTTGGTTCAGACCTCACTGAGGCGTCTACGCAGATACAAAGCTGAGAAGAGCGAGCCAGTCAAGCCAAAGGAGACTCCAGGCCTGACTGAGTTCCTAAGCCGCTTTACTGCTGGAACTTACTCCCATTGGGTTGTTTCGGATCAAGTTGAAAGCCAAAAGAAATCATTCGCGGCTCGACAAAAGCGTTATGAGGAGGATATTAAGAAAAACACAGAGCCCAAGGGAGTCCCCGAGAAACTTGAAGCAATAAAGGAGCTACTTGCAGGTTTCGAAGCAGTCGAGGACGCTCTCACAAGCCGAGGTGGTAAATCTTTCGATGAACTGCATCCTGATATCAAGACGAATTTGAGGAACAACAATTCAAGCACAAGCGGCCGGACAAACAACGAAGAAAAGACCCCGAAACCATTTGAGTTTCAATTCTCATTTAACAATGACCGCGACATGACCGAAAAAAGGAGGGATGGCTACATTGAGCTGTAAGCACACCCAAACGCTCTTCAGTGACTTTGCTAACTTCGTGCAGGATGGAGGCTGCATGGACGGGAGATATCGAAAAGGTCAAAACCCTCTCTCTTCAAGCCTGGGGCCCCGAACAGGACCAACCTCCGCTGAAAATCGCTGTCTCAGACAATATGGGAAATACCCCCTTCTCAGTTGCCTTCCTTAGAGGACATCATGACCTAGCAAGGGCTTTGCTTGAGATTGTCAAAGCACAATGGTCTCCGCCTAAGAAGGATAAAGTCCGATTCAGAATGGAAACTGGCAATGACAATGAGGATTATGAGTCTGATTGCGACGACTCGGATGAATCTGACGACAGTGAACCGCGAATTGTGTCCGAAAAGGTGCACGAAAAGTTCACCATTGATGATATTGGGCATGTTACCATGGAGGTCGAGTCTCATACCAAGCCCCTGCAAGTCATATGTGAAATTGTTCCAAACTGGTCGATCAAGGATGGGAAGGTTGTGTATCGGAAGCAGAAGCGAAGCTTGTTTGTTCATACCTTTGACGCGAACGACACTGCTGGCCTCAAGCTTCTCTTGGACTTGGCGCAACACTATTCGGGACAGAAATTTGAAGGTGATGATGAGCAAGAAGACGAAGGCTCATCTAATAGCTTTACCTTCCCCCAGGCGGATTTTAAGTGGGCTGTTGAGCATGGCAAAACTCAACTGCTCGCCTTGGTAATCAAGAAGACAGGTGCAGGCATCCCACTTGATCATCTTGTCAAGAAGAGTGGTGTCGAACTGAAGCGAAAGCCGCGATATTACCAGGGACTGACAGTCTACGGCAGAAAGAGGTACGAAGGAGCGTCTACTACTCTATATTCTTAACGCTAACACATTTCATAGGAAAGATTGGGCCAACGCTGGCCGCGGCATGGTTATCAAGAGCACCGGACTGAGGACACCACCTCTGCTTCATGCTGCTCTAGGTGGCAGCTTGGAGAGTGTCGAACTGTTCCTCGGGGATGCTCCACACAGGCTGTACGGCGAATTTGCAAAATCCAAGGCGTCTAAGGAGGATTCTCGATTCAAGCACTTGAAAGAGAGTCCTGGTGGTTTCGACCGTGCGATTTCAAAGTGGCTTGGAGCCGATAGTAAGTCCTTCCACGAATTATCTTGAATATAGCATTGATTTTCATGGTAGATGATCTTGTGATTCATTGCGCGGTCCTAGCTCACCCTGGTGACAGAGCCGACGAGCTGCTTGAATACCTTGTCGAAGCTTGCCCAGATTCCATTGACAAGAAGAACTCTGAAGGCGATACCCCTCTTATGGTAGCTTGTCGCCTTGGACGAGTCGATGCTGTCAAGATCTTGTTGGCAGCCAATGCTGACCAGTCAACTCGTAATCAAAAGGGCGAGAACATCCTTCATGCAGCAGTTGACCGCAACCCCAAGGCACAGCAACTTCGTGAGCTTCTTGATCTCCTCGATTCCGGTCTTCGCAGCCATCTTTTCCTCCAGCGAAAGAACTTGAATGAAAACGGCACCACCCCCTTACACACTTGGGTTTCCCAAGCTTCAGGGATGCCACTCGGTAGCGATAACCGCAACAATTATCGCAGATACAATGGTTCCAGGTACAGCAAACCCTACTTCGACCAGGAGAAGGAATTGGTTCGAACTCTCAAGCTCCTCCTCGAGTATTCCAAGGGCGAGGAACTCGAGATGCTTAATGGTGCGGGAGACACATGCCTTCACACTGCGATTATGACTGCTATGATTGCCGCTGTTCGAGTCTTGGTAGAGTTCAAACCCAGTCTGGTCTACCGTGAGAACGCCGTGGGCCGAACTCCAGCTGAGCTTGCACATGATCAGCTCACTGGTCAGAAGTTTGCCATGCTTGATAAGCCCAGCCTCAAAGATCGGGACCGCGTCAACGATATTCTCCGAAAGGATTCAGAGGATTTTGTTGAGGAGCTTTTCATGGATGCTCGTACAGCAGAGCAGAAGAAGGAGCTGCTTGAAAGTCTAGGGCTCAGTGACACCTACAAGCCGAATGAAGTGCCTCTAATTTTGGCCGCGATGGGCGTTGAGAAGAAGCACTCAAATAAGAAGCTCCAACCTCGCACCATTGACCTTGTCTTATGGGATCTCTGCCATACTACGATGAAGAAGCATCCTGGAAACCGCCGACTGGTGAGCTTGAATGAGGCCAATGATGTTGCTAAGAGATTGGGTGAAAAGTACTCGGCATCGAGGTACTTCAGCGTCCAGGCTCGGGTTGATGATGAAGAAGCCGATCCCGAAGAAAGGGAGGTCAGCACGACCGTTGATTTTGCAGTCCAAGAGATGAACTCTCTCCTGTCGCAGGCTTGGAAGTTAAAGCGACGCTCTGAGACAGAGACTAATGCGTCAGGCTCCGATGGTGGCAGTTCTTCAAGCTCTGATGGAAGTTCTGATAGCTACACGTCACTATTCTAAACACAGATATTCAAGCGACGAATTTAGTTTCGCAGCTTGAGCGACATGGAATGAGAACTAGATGATTGTAATTCAATGAGGCACAAGATTTTGCAGTGCGCATGGGCTGGTTCCTCGTTATCCAATGTCATGTTACTTGATTGAGCGAAGGATGTATTTGTTGATAGGAGATTGTCCTAACTAATCAAGAAAACGTCATGCATAATCCTTAGAACGCCTTTGTGTTTGAATCATCCCTGAATTCATGAAAACAAAACCGCAAATTAGAAATGCTTGTCTCCCTTATGAGACATAGACAACGGCCTGAGGTGCACCATCACCCCAGATTCCGACGACCGCCATAGCAAAACCCAGAGCAGAGAGGACTGTTCTAGCAATATAGCTGCGCGCAAGACCCTCAACCTCAGCACGCACCTCCTCGCCGTTGATATCATCAATATCTTCCTCGCTGGCAGGCTCGCTGTGAGCATCACCTAGAACCTCGTAGCTGGCTTCCATCTTGGCTCGTGAAGACTGTCGAGGCGCCGAGGAAGCGACACGTCGGGGAGGAGGCGTGGGGATGAGGAGAGGAGCGACGGAAGACAGAGTGGCGAAGAGAGCTGTATAGAGAAGGTAGGGATGGCGAGACGAACGGGGAGCGAGAACAAAGCTGATGAGGAACGGCGCAGAGGCGAGAGAGGTGAGGGCGAGGACGGGTGTCTTTAGAGCGGCGCTGAGAGAGGCGAGGCCGTGGGAGGCGGAGCTAGAGGAGGGAAGTCGGAGAAGAACAGGGAGGGCAAGAGATGTGATGGAGTAGGAAGCACCCTAAGAGACAAGCATTAGCGATGCTGATAAGAATTCGATGATATGCGAAGTTGTATGCGACAAGACATAACAATGTAATGGCGCAATGCTGGTCCCGGGATTTATGAAGAAGCATCCAAACGATGCTCAATGAATTGGCGAACACAATATTGATAAATTTTGATGATATCACTCAACACCCAAGCTGCTAAAGTCAAAGGCAGAACTTGAACGTACCGTCAGCAAACCTAGAGAGACGGTGCCGACAAACTTGAGGAGCGAAACGCTCGTTCCCGTCGCAGTCATGGCTAATAGCTTCTTTCTCAAGCTCAAATTAAAGTGGTATTAGTCTCTTGGCGATGATGAGAGAAGCAAGAAAACTTCCCAAGGCGGGGGACAGCAAAGAATGATGTGATGGATGGGTTGGGATATGGATGGGGGAGCGGGAGACGAAGATCGGGTAGTGACGTTGAGGATGCGGAGTGGGATGTGAGCTGGCCATCTGTGGCTTGAAAGAGGGGCTATCGTGGCTCGTGAGAACGCGTTTGAGCGCTTCCGCGTCTAAGGTGGATCACAGACATCGCTTAAGCCATTTATGCTCCACCACAGACGCAGAAAATTGCAGTTCGTGATTTTCTGCAATTTCTTCCTTCTTCCAAACTCAACAAAACAAAACAACAATCAACCCCATACCCGTAAGTTACACCCTATCATTATTTCCCGTACAATCTCGCATGATGAGCTCCTTTTTTTCAAACCCTCCATTTCTTATAGGAAGAGCCGTCTGAGACTGCCCTCGAAACATGTACCTGACAGTTAAGCTCCTGACAAGACGCTCTCCTCTTTGTTTCTGCTGTGCGCCGCTTTCGGGTGTGCTTGCACGCGGGGATGATACTGAGCTGGCAGTCGGTGAGCCTGACAGGTGCGCCGGGGGTGGTGGTGCTTATAAATTGGGTTTCTGAAGTTTCGAGATGTTGTCATGTTGTTATCTTTCATTACATTCATGGACAAATAGCTGACCAGCAACAACAGGAATCTATACAGTGTGTTGGTTCGGACAGTGATTGAAGAGCTGGAATCGCTGACACCATCGTCATAATTCGTCAATTCATGAATTAGTAGTGTAGATAGTTAATGTATCATTGTGTTCTTTTGCCTCAATGCTTCTTCCAATGCGTCTTGTCCGACTGGCATTTGCCCAAAAGCGGTTGCCCCAGTATCTTACAAATCATTCACTGTCGCTATCATCTATCACAGCTCGTCGCCCACGTGCACTTCGTCTTACAGCAACATCATCATCAGAGTAGTCCCGATCTGGCTGCTTTCTGGTCTTCTTAAGAACTTCTCCAAGATCTGGAATGTCATCACTTTCCTGCGTGCCCGGAAACTGGGTTGGCACGAAAAAGGGCTTTGGTGCCCTGTCTTCTGCACTCTCTGCGGATGATGGCATTGCTGTTAGAGACATCGCCTCCCTCATGCTCGACGCCGGATGGTTATCAGAAACGATAAAGTCCAATAGATCTTCACCATCGTCGGATCCATCGGTTTCCATCATATCGCTGTCGCGTTCGCAATCGTCACCGACTTCGTCGCTGTTGAGGCCACGCGTCTTCCGCTGCCCCTTTCGTTTGCCTTTAGGTTTGCCGGCTGCTTTTGGTCGCCCACGGCCCCTCGGTGTAATCTCGTCTTCATCGTCATCGTCTTCTTCTTCAGACAGGCCTTCATCCACCCTGGAACCAAGAGCAAACGATCGCGGCGCAATGTCAGGTGATAACTTCCTCCTCTTCGCTTGTGGCTGCGCTTTTGAAGGCGCCTTTCTGCTCTGTCTCTTTTTGGCTGGCGCTTTTGCTCTCACTGGCTTGGCTCGTACTATTGTTGTTTCGTCTGCCGACTCTGTTTCTGGTTCGGATCCAGCAAACGCATGGACTGGTATCTCCAAGTAGTTGCTCATATCCTGGGAACGACACGGCAGGACCAAACTTTCCGGGTGATGTGCCATCTTATTCCACATCTTAACAAAACGTTTGGTACGTGTCCCATGCTTGAGCTTAGACACCGGCCTCAACTGCCTTTGTAGCTCTGGGTACGCTGTCATATCAGGCATGTCTGTCTCCTCAATTATGCTATGATTGAACGGCAGGTCACGGTATGCCCGGTTGAGCTCCTTAAGCTCTTCTTTGCCAAGCAATATCTTGCTGAGCTCGGGCACTATAGCAAGGTCGTCAAGTTCCGGGTTGCGCTTAGTCTTTGGCTGTTTTACTTTACCACCCATCTTCAACATGCTCGCCACACTCTGGAATCCTGTCTCGACTCCATCAGGCATGTGGAATTTCTTAGGCGGCTTCTTCTTTCCTGCTGGTACTCGACGCTTCTTGGGCTCTGGCAGGGACTGGTCCTGGGTGTTTTCGATGGGAATGTCAACGTGTCGTTTGTCCACCTCCGGTCGAAACTCTCTAGGAACGATTCGTGTTGAGAGGTCAAATCGAAAATTGAACCGGCTTCCCTCGCAAATCAATGTTTGCATCTTTTCGTAGTTGTCCTTGGATTTGGCGAATTGGTCTTCCTCTTTTCCACGCATAAGAAGCAACACAATATTGCCCGCTCGCTTTCGGCCAGTTCTTCCCATGCGTTGCAGCATTCGAATTGGAGATGCTGAAGAATCGTAGCACACAATAAGATCAACCTGGCCGATATCTAATCCTTCCTCTCCAATTGATGTCGCAACGAGCACATTGAATTCGCCCCTCTTGAATCTTTCAATTGCCTCGATCTGTTGTGCTTGTTTCATACCTTCTCCTCGCTTGCCATCGGCTTGTCCAACAAAGACACTGGCTTTGATGAGAGGTTGGTGCTTGTTCAGCATACGCACAATATCTTCGGCGGAATCTCGATATTCACTGAACACGATCACCCGCGTTGCCGAGTTCTCGCCCTGATCCATGAAGTGGTTCAATACAGTATCGGCCAATGCTGTAAGTTTGGGATGGCCCACGAAACCCTCCGTTCGAAGCCATTTGGAGATTTTATCCATCATCTCCTGAAAGTTTGGATCTTGGATCAGTTGGCGCTTGTATTTGGAGCCTTTCTCCCCTTTGCCTTCTTGTTCGCTACGCAAGTCGACAAGATTGTCGTAGAAAGGTTTGATGCCGTGAAAGTTGAGTAGCTTTATGGAGTGTGCAATGCTGGTGAGAACGCTAAAAACCGCTCGCATCATATGCTGCACACCCTGATTGGCATGTCTTCCTCGAGAAGCAAACCACTCCCTTTGGGATTGCATCAGTCCGTATGCTGTAATAGCCATCGGGCTTCGTCCGAACCAGATGTTTTGCGAGCTTAGTTTGTCCGTCATTGGTTTCAATGCCTTGGTAAAGAGCTCACTGACCATGGCTATTTCGTCGGATGGATCAAGGACAACTTGTTCGATATTTCTTTGGTGCACATATTGACGAATGTCTATCGAGTCTTCAGTGCGTATTTCACAATGAGATATGCCCAAGTTGTCAATGACTTCTTGTACTGTCTCGATCTTTGATCCAGGCGTGGCGGTCAAGGCCAGTACTCGAAAGCTCTTGGAGAATCGTCGGATAAGCTTTGTGACCTTGGCATACGCATACTCTCCAACCGCGCGATGTGCCTCGTCGATGACCAGCAAAGCTATGGATTTTGGGTCGGCATATCCGTGAGAAATATCATTCAGTAATGTCTGGGGAGTCATGAAAAACACTCGGCGGGACTCCCATTCATCAACACGGAGAGCTGGAGGGATATCGCCCGTCAACAATGTTGTTTCTGACCGAGGAATTCCAGCAATATTGTAACAAGCGTCGACCTGCTGTGCCACAAGGGGCTTTGTTGGGGCGACAAATACAAGTTTGGCTTTCTTGGTCCATCGGTAAAAGTTGAGCATAACAGTTGCAGCAATGAACGTTTTTCCAAGTCCAGTCGGCAATGCGACTAAGGTGTTGTTGAACAAACTGTTCTTGACGATACAAAATTGGTAATCCCGAATAGCACCCAAATTCGTGGGATAGACCCATGTCTTCATAGCTTCACGATCGATTTCGTGGTGGGTTGGCTCCTCACGAGGAAGATCGGCGCGGAATACTCTTGCCGCTGCAGGCTGTGATGATCGCGGGCCATCGCTGGATAAGGAGCCGCCGAAGAGAGTCGTCTGACGCCAGTTCCCAGAGCTTGTTCGATTGAGCCCTGTTCGAAAAGCTGGGCCTGATGAGACAACCACAGGCGCCCTTGATTTCGACTGAGATTCTGGTGATGAGAAGGCATCTGAAGGGAGATCCTCCAATTCTAAAGCTGCTATAGCTGCAGAATTTTGCCGATTTGAGGGTTTCGATATTACCGTTTGCAAAGCTTTTGCGCCTTGTCCGTTCGTAGAAGACGAAACTTGATCAAGAGCTGTTATAAAATCCTCGTCAGCGATGTCATCGTCAAATTCGTCGTCCATCTTGGCAAGTCAGAGTCTTGACACCGCTTGTTAATTTTTATATGGAAGTCACAGCATTATTTGCTGCGAAAACATCCGGACTTTGTTTGCAGAAGGAAAGGTTACCAAGACCTAGTGGATCAGTGATACTTCCCAAGGAGATGGGAAGACCGCGTTGGCCTTGACGTCGCGCCAAATGAGAACGCGATGTCACGTGACAGCCTCCCCACGTAAATTTCCCTAGGTGCAGAAAGATGCGCATTAAGAATGGACATAATGGGTTTTCAAGCCGAGCTTACACTAATCGATTCTTTGTTGTTAGCCTGCTGTGGTGATTCTTCCTCTTCGGTGCCTTATCCTTTATGATTCTGACTTTGCCTCAATTTCCTTCTCCTTTGACCAATTAAGTAGCTAGTCTAGCTTTTTTTCCAAACTCAGATTGAGGTAACTTGTTCAGTAACTTCAGTTGGTTCATAAGATTTAGGCAGCAGCTGTGTGATCTTGTTGATAGCTCTGATTGAAAGTTATGGTGTGTTTTTGCCGTGGCGCATCACGCCTAACATGGGAAATTCACCACGTGACATCGCGTTCCCTTTGGCGGGGCCTTCGCAAAACTTCCCTACAAAACTTCCCTACTATAAAAAGCCCACAATAAACCTACGAACTACATAACACTACGCCTCATCACATATCATCATGCCCCGCAAACCAGGTACCGCCTCAAGGGGCGGAATTCAGAAGCGCAAGGCTGGTCGCGTTGATGGCGATGGCGATTTGAATATGGATAGTGCTGGTCGACGCGCTAAGAAGACTGCTACTGCGAACACCAAACCTACTCGCACCAGCACTCGCATTTCCACGCGTGGAGGACCATCCAAAAATGCTCAAAATGTGCTGAAGCATCTGAGCAACGGCACTGCTGCATCTCTCGCTTCCCGTATTTCAAGTATTTCCTCTGGCAAGGGTCCTAAGACTCGATATCAGGACATGACAGGCCTGACGGTGCTGCGAGTTGGTGGCCTGAAGGAAAGCAAAGCGGCCAGCAATGCCGGAGGAGGCGTCAATGATCTCCTCGGCTTTATGGAGAGAAAAGCCGGGTCATTTCGAACTGGTTCAAAGCGAAAGGTCGCTATCAAAAAGGTATGTATTATCATTGACAGGGCTTCAGGTGCGGATTATTCGACCCGACTATGCGAGACTCGGAGAGTTATACATCGATTTGGGATGCATTCTGCTATATAATTATACAACCCCGCACCTCAGCCGATACTATTCGACAACGCCTGCTAACTCAATGCAGCACCATACCGTTGGTGACTACGTCTACATCGGAGCAAGTGAGGAGGATGCCGCGGAATTGATCAAGCTCAACACATTCACATTTGCCGGAGCGCCGTTGGAGGTGATCGAAGTGGATGAAATTCCGAACAGAGGCGCAGTAATCGAGTCCAAGAATACTCAGGAACTTCGTACCAAGCTCCAGGAAATCCTCAGCTCCAGATACCTCGGCGACAACAAGCTGCTCAAGTTGGATGCCCTTGCTTCAGACCCAAATCTTGTCACTCTTGGCATGTTCGAAAATCGAGAGCGTGCTCTTAAGACGTTCAAAGGATTGATGGCTGTCTGTGAGAATCTTTTCAAGACGGCTAAAGAAAAGCAAGATGCGATTCAGAGTATCAGTCTTGCGAGCAACAACATCGATGACGTTGCTCAGGTGGAAGCCGTTGCTACAACTTTTCCTCACCTCAAGAACCTTGACATGAGTGGCAATCAGGTGGCTTCCATGCAAGCACTTCAGCCATGGAAAGGAAAATTCAGACACCTCGAAACCCTATACATGGCAGACAATCCTATCGAAGCCGCGGACCCAAATTACCTGTCGACCCTTCTAGAATGGTTTCCGAAGCTGCAGAACGTTAACGGCAACCAACTACGCACACCAGAGCAGATCGCTGAGCAGGAAGCTGCCTTGAGGCCCAAGCCGATCCCTCAGAATGGGCCCGATTTCCGAGATGTCAGCGGTATTGGCGAAAACTTTCTCCTTGATTTTTTCACAGCATACGACAGCGACCGACCTGGCCTTGCGTCTAGGTTTTACGACGAGGACAGTCGATTTTCTATCTCAATCGACACACGAGCTGCTCCAGATCCCAGCGCGGCCGCACCCATACCCTGGGCCTCATATATCAAGCTCTCTCGGAATCTAACTAAAATCAATTTGATTAACCCCCGCATTCAACGACTCTTCCGCGGCGCCGCGAGCATTCAGGATGCCTGGAAGACACTTCCTCTGACTCGACACCCCGACATTAAAGTGGAAATCAACAAGTACATCATGGATTGCCATCCCTTGCAGGGACTGGTGGATCCCAGCGGACAAAGCTCTGGGGGCGTTGACGGCTTGATAATTGCGGTACATGGCGAATTTGAGGAGCAGGACCTCAATACCAATACAACAGGAAAGCGAAGCTTCTCCCGTACATTCGTCCTTGGGCCCGCAAAGCCAGGACAAGGAGTGATTCGAGTTGTCAGCGACATGCTGTCGCTCCGAACATACAGCCTACTCCCAAACGTTTTCGCAGCACCTGCTCCAACTCCTGTTTCTTCGTCGGCCGACCAGCACCAAGCGATGATCGCCGAACTATGCAAACAAACAGGTATGACCGCTCAGTACTCGGAGATGTGCCTTACCCAGGTGAATTGGGTATTCGACCAGGCTCTGGTGATATTCAACGAGAAGAAGGTATGTGGTCTCATTTTCCCTACGGACCATGTTGATGGTCTAACAAGTTTCAGTCACAACTTCCAGCCGAGGCTTTTGCTACAATGGGTGGCCCATAGATTGGCAATCCCCGTGTCGAGGCTGTGGGCACATCTACGCCTGGACAATCCGGAAATAGGCAGTGCGTTTAAGGCACTCATGAAATCGAGGAAAGAGTGGATAACTATATCAAGGAGGATGGGTGGTAACTTATATAAAGAGCGACGGTTTGCAACATTCTTGGAGTTAATTGGCCCTTGCGGATATTTGCATTAGAAAGTGTTGGGGGGGACACTACTCAAGGTCCGGATCCGGTATTAAATCAGTAATTGGTGGACAAACCGGCCGTTTGTATAGATTATATTATCATGAAGTGCCGGCACAGAATGAAGAAATTGCATCGCAATCTAGCCCTGTTGCGTGAAACTTGTGGTTGAACCTGGCTTAGTATTGATATTGACACGGGTATTATCTAGTTGGGTTCTTAGCTATGTATCAGCTAACTTCGAATTGAATTATCTTTTGGCGGTTGGTAAATGATCGACGGTTAGTTGCTATATGATAGTGTCTGAAGTGTTGACTGGTTCTCTGTTGGTGATACAGTTTGGAAATGGTGGAGCGGGATGTGATAATGTCGTGCATGTAGAGAAAAGAACAGCCAATCATCGAGCTTATATAAGACATATGGTGCATACTAGATGAGAAACACTTATTAAAGAGGCGCGCGCTACTAGTTCATAGTAGACAGACACGCATGGCATCACAAGATATATTTGCGATTGCGTAGTGTAGGGTAATGCCAACTCCGTCAAGACAAGTTGATGATCTCCAGGCGCCTGCGTAAGTCTTGGTTTCAGGTAGGTATTATTTGATGAGGTCACGCTTGCCGCTTATTAAATCAAGTTTGTAGTCTAACGTTAGCTGAAAATGAAGGGTTATTCAAGTTAACTAGTTGTCCATTCTAACGACGCTTCTAATTATCGTCGGTGGCTGAAAGATTCAACGGCGTCGTTGCTATGATCCCCCTTATGGATTGTGGTCCACCTCAGTGATCACTGCCTTTCCTCATAGGGCGACGATCTGCTATTTTTGTAAAGTATCACATCAAAACTTAGAAAATGGAGAGTCACTGACTAGATTGGTGACTTCTAGGC